>BGPR01015202.1:204-36961 GCA_013235015.1 Araneus ventricosus
GGCAACAAGATACAATAAATCGATGCAAAATATTACAACACCCGGTAAAAGAACTAAATGAGGAGGCGAAAATACAACTTTTTTTGTTGTTTTCGGTCAGAAATTTTTATTTCTTTAACATATCTTATCAAGTGGCAGTTTTCAGCCACATTAAGCTCGACTTTTACGATCACTCCCCACCGCGGTAATGCCGTGGTAGCATACCCCACCGTTCTTATTTTCAACCAATTCTTTTCGGTAGGTAATTCATGGGCCGCACCACGGCAATCGCACACCCATCCTCAAGGGCACTCCTATCCACTAGGGCTAATGCGCCTACTCCTACCTCCGATTTCAAAACAGGACTTCCGCAGTGGTTTTGTGGCCTTCGCTTTCGCGAGAGAGCCCCTCACTCCCCGTATATACACCGGTCGCATTTCTGCTTTATGGCCTGGCACCCCAATAGATGTCAAGCGCAGTTGGATTTTCAGAATTTCGACAGTACTGCACCAATTTTCATTAGATTTTCGCCTTGTTGGGCGATTTGGAGCAGTGCGCCCGAATTTGTGCGATGTGCAGAGATCGTGAATGTCCAGCTTTAGACTAACATATACAGTGGACCTGTGTATAACGATGCTGTCTATAACGATATTTTTTTTGGTCACGGCGGAATTCCTAATTACTCTATGAATTTTGAGCCTGCCTACAGTGATAATCGTTTTTAGATGCGTCTGTATATAACGGTAATTTTACCTCTCTATAAAGCTGGTAACGTACTATCCAGATTTTTTTTTCTCTGAAAATGAAACCCACTGTCTAGAATCTGAGATAACAGAGGAACTGGGGGAAAATACTGAAAACGGAGTCTATTGTAGCAGGGGATCGGGAGAGAAGAATGTGTAAAGATGTTTGTTGTCTGAGTGTCCGGGTGGTCACTGTCCAACCTATTCATTCGCAGTTAGCGCTTCGGTGTGAACACTTGTTCCCTAAAATTCATTTTGATGTATGAAAGCCACGAATCTACGATAGCATGAAACACTGGAATTTGAAAAATAGCTATAAACATTTTGCAAAATTGTTGAAGAGTTGAAACTGAGCATGGAGTAAACCAAGTTGATGGTGCGGAAAAGTATGGGTCGCTCAGTCGACGCTCGCGATGTCTTTTTTCCCTTACGAAAACCATTTAAAAATACCGAAAATGATGAGGTTGATAAAGCTAACCTAAGATGGTTCCATGAGATAATGGCTCAAAGCTTTCCCATTAGCAGACCAGTGATTTCTGAAAATGCAAAACGATTCGTGCATTTGCTAGGCTACAAAGATTTCAAAAGTAGAAATGGATGGATTTTCTCTTGTCGTGATGTGTATGCAAGTGACATTTCCATCAACAAACAAACAAACAAAATTAACAGATTTTTTCTGTAAATTTATTATTAAATAAAATTATGGTTACATCGCATTTTTATGCATACTTTCATTGTTAGTATTAACTTTCAATTAAATTGTCTACTTTGAGGATCTTGAAAAAGTTTAAGTTATTAAAAGTTTATAAAATACAATTTTATATCAACGAGTATTTACAGATGAATGAATAAGCTCACTAAAATATCGTTATATATTAGTACATGACACATATATATACATTCGATGCGAAATGCTCAAAGTGTCTACAACGATAACCTGCGCATAACAATATTTTGTCTAAGTCTCTACAATATCGCTATGCTCAAACTGTCTACAACGATAGCCTGCGCATAACAATATTTTGTCTAAGTCTCTACAATATCGTTACAAACAGGATTTACTGCATAGCCAAAGTAATGAGATAAATTGAAATGAGGCATATTTTTGTTTGTCAAAGCGATTTTGGAGTATAGTATAGGTAGCACCCCAGGTAGTTGTCTGACTTAGTTCCAATACATAGAGGAGAGTTGTTGCCTTCCTAGAGGACTTTCAGAGGAAACTGGTTCTTGCTTGTGTTCGCTTTTACGAAAACCACCTGTTTGCGTTTTATTCGTCGAATTGAGAGGACTGTATTGTTTATTTAAATATATAGTTTATTTACAATATATACAGGTTGTTCCAATATATACAGATTTGATTTTGGTAGCTGCTGCCTGTTGGCAAGTTGAGTATGCTCATGCAAGAGCTACGATAGTAATAAGTTGAACATGGTGACTGCGATGTCACACATGAAGTAAATGCGATCTCGTTGAATACGTAGAAACTGATGTTACACATTATCCATGCGTTACTCACGTGGTAGAGTAGATATGCGTTTCAATATGTAATGAAAAACATGATGTGGTAATACATGGGCGAGCTGCGATGCTCATACCACATGCATACATGAAAACCAAAACAACTTCTACTGACTCTGACAGAGATGCAATATGGCGGATAGCGGCGTCAAAGGGTTGCTATAAGTTAGAAAAGGAGCCAAACTAGTAGTTGGCGCGAGCACCAGTAGCCAATCCGATCGAATTAAACCATAGGTCTACCAGTTTTTCAATAATGTTGTTAAAGAGCACAGAGTCAGAGAACAGAACTCATAACCTTCTTCTTCTGATTCATATTCCTTGGGAAATTTGTTAATTTTAGTTAAAATTATATCCCGTTTTGAAACTACGCGAAGGATATTTTGCGACATAATTTAGAATTGTGGTCAGATGACGACACTTGAGACAACATCCCAAACTCCAAAGATATAAGGTGCATTTGACCCACAAAGGGTCCCATCAGGCCCACATGCTCTGCGGATCTTTATTGGAATCGTGTCTGTATCAACTGATCCTCCAATCCGAAACGAGAACTTAATCATCAGTGCTCCTCCCTATCTTTCTGAAATCGGAGTATGTAAATGATTATTGTAAAAATTAGATGCTCCCAATGAATTTAACGTACACCAGGTTGAAATACACTGTGGATATCCAGTAGAATCGGATTTTGATCTCCTGATCTTCCATTCCCGAAATGAGACCGTATTCACAGTGGGCCTCCCTAATTTTCTTGAAATCGGAGTATTTAAATGGTTATTGTAACAATTAGAGGCTCCCAATGAAGGCTTACTTTTTCATTGAAGAAAGTATTAAATATATCACAGTACAGAATGTCCGAGAAAGATCTTCATTATTCTAAGCATTAATAACAAAAATACGAAAAGGCGAAATGAAATGCAGTTTGCGACAAAAGAATGAAGAAATCTAACAGGATCTTTTTGGCAGAACATTCAGTGTATGCCTACTTGAGCTGCTTTAGAGCACGAAGAATGTCAAGTTTGTTCTCTATCTCCCAATCAAGTGTTTTTTAACATTCCCTGTAATTAAACTTCTGCATCCATGCATAAATGGATGGCACTATTGTTGGAATTCTATGGCACATCAAACGGAACGTTCTTCGCACGGTTTTCTGTAATCTTGCTTCTGCTACCCACATACATACTCCCCATTTTCCTGAGCGGTCGCCATTTTCGTTTCTTATTATTGCTGTCAAATAATTAGCGCCATCTACCTGAGACTATTGATACTAAAAGAAACTATTATATTACTTCATTCCTTTCCCGCAAACTGCATTTCATTTCGCCTTTTCGTATTATTATTAGTAGTAATTTTTAAGATTATCAAGATCTTTCAAGGACACGATGTATATCAGAAATTATTGTAATAAATTGGATAATTTTTTAAAACCTCTTTTTTTTCGTACTTAGGAGAACCTTGTTGGGAGGAGGTAACACTGAGTTCCAATGGTACCATCATCGTGAACTCGCATAACTATCCTGAGAATTATCCTGATGGAATCGACTGTACATATATATTGCATGCTCCCTACTACCAACATGTAGAGCTGAATATTACAGACCTAGAGATGGAGGACTGGGCTCCGGTCTGTCAATTCGATCGACTCCAGGTCTTCTACAGTAAGTTTTCAGCAAAAGTGTCAGCATTTTCCTCGAGAATGTGAACTGTCACGGATTTTCAGGATGCTCATAATTATCTTTTCCGTATGGTAATCTATTTAAATAAAAACTGAAACCCTAATTTTTTTTACTACATAGAATTCCAAACTAGTAAATAGATTTTTTTCAAATTTGGCATGAAGTACGACGAAGGTTTTAGTGAAGGTTTCGTCGGAAATAATTAAATAGTTAATTTTTTATTAATTAAAAGCTATGCTTCTATTGCGCAAGATAATAACATGGTGGCTACCAAGATTTGTTTAGCAAATCTTAATATAAATAAAAGTCATTGTGGGTTTGTGGTTATGTATGTGGCTATGTTCCACATCTTCACTTAACCAATGGACAGTTTTCAACCAAATTTTGTACACTTATTATTTAAGACAAGGGGCAGACACTTATGAACTTTTCTAAGTCCAAAAGTTAATTAAACAGGCAGTTAATTAGAAATTAACCGAAAGGGTTTTTCCGCCGTAACTTCGGAGCAAATTGTCCGACAAAAAATATTTTTATACCATCTTAAAGTTCAAAATTTTACCTTTTCAGTGATATCAATTTTATATCTGTGACATTTTTTCATCTATTTTTATTAATTTTTTCAAGTTTAATAATTGTTACTTACGTGCAGACGATTTTGAAATAACGCAAATTTACAGCTACTTCGCTGCTAGGCAACGGTTCGACTTTGAACTAATTTACCTTTATTTCTGAAATTTTTGCTTATTTTTAAAAATATGTTTTACATAAGAAGAGAGTCAATCGTCAACTTTTAAAAGCCTCAAATCTAATTAAAATTTCAGTTAATTGGAAATTAAGCAAGATCGCATTAGAAGAATTTTGGATGAATACGAATTTTATTATTTTTTTATTCATATTTATTCTAACGCTTTTTCTCAATGAGAAACTTACTATGTAACTGTCCCAAAACATCCGTTAAAATCTTTCTTATACTTCAAGATTTATGAACAAAATTTGAAGTACTATGCAATAAATACTAATAATTTATGGAGAGAATTAGCTCTCGACGGGTTTTACAAATCGTCTGGTTCAACTGATATTCTCATTTTAATTTAAAAACATTTCAGGCAATAAAAGAATTTTGGGTATTGTAATTTTCTCCACAAGTAGTTTTTTGCATCAAAAATATTACACATGACAGTATTTTAATCCCGAGCAACGCCGGGCAAAACAGCTAGTTGAATATAAAATTCCCAATATATGAGAAAGGGAGATATTTAGATACGATTTCTTTTTTTACCACTTTGATATGAACTGTTAATTATACTTCATTAAATTGAAAACTGTTTGGAGATTTCCTGTTACTTAAAAATTGCTTCAAAACTTGACTACTTGCTTTTAAGGGTAGATGGAGATTTAAATTCACTGTTCAAAATTGCTACTTGGATATTCCACGCTGTAAATACGCATTTCAGTTTCCACGCACAATATTCAATTAAATATTGTTATAATTCTTTACGTAATATTAATAACTTTTGAAAAAAATTAACTTTCTCTGATTTTGAAAAATAGTTTATAACAGTTTCTACTTTTTTGAGGAACTACGAAATTTTAAAAATCTTTGGTGTAATGGATTTCTTCACTTCAATTAAAAATAATGGTGCAGATGATAGGAGGATTTTGCGTTGTAATTACGTCAAGTGCCCTATAATTAAAACTGAAATACCACAATTTTTAATTAAGCTTCACGTAATTCTTTAAAAATTAATAATAACTTAATACATTAATAATAAGAAAATTAGATTTTCGTCGGTCTTTAAAAATTGTTTGCTTCAAATCATATAATCAGTGTAAGGAATCCGACTAGGTTCGGAGACAAATTTTTAAAAAAATGATACACAAGGAAGCTTTACAGAGGCAAATAATAAAAGTAGGGTTTAAAATTACAATTAGAAGAAAAAATTCACATATTCAGTTTTTGAGAAAAAAAATTTTTTTTTGAGGAATTTTATCAAAAATTTCAATCTTAAGAAAAATAATGGAAATTTTAAATTTTTGTTCCTCAAACTATCTAGTATGTAATAGACCGTAAAATAAAATTTATTTTAATAAATTAATATTTTATGGACATACAAATGGACGTGACTGAATTTGTGTCAAAATTATGTTTCGAACTGAAAGTGACTCGAAAATATGACATAATGAAGTTATCGTAAAATTTGTAGTCTATCACACCGTTTGTGAGAGATGTGTACAAAATTTCAATGAATATTAATGATTTATTTGGGAGATATCACATTTTTCGTGGACCAATTACAGGAAAATTTTAATTTCTCAGAAAACGTATTTAAAAAATATAATAACTCATTAGTTCAAATAAATATTCGAAAAACAAGATAACTCTCCAAATTTATAAGTTATTCCTTCCATCTCTACAATTTAAATGTTTCTCTTTTATTAATCTTACTTCGGATATATTTAATTACTAAATGCTTTTACTAAGTTCGAAATGTTTCATCTTTGTATGTATGTAAGATTGGAATTTTGTGATCAATTTTTTATTCACTTCGTGATGCACTAGAGTTCTGAAATTTTGTATATGTATTGGGTCTTCATGACAATGCAATATGTAAATAATTTTAGAGATCTCAATTATCAATTAAAAAAAAAATTGCAAAATTACTTTTGCACTAGGTAGGTTTCAGTAGCGCCATCTATAGTATTTTTGAGAACTAGAATACTTTACACAGTAATTTAAATTATTCAATAAAAAAATCAAATTAAAATAACTTTAAAAAAACGCTTTTCGAATGCATTAAAAAAGAAAATACTAATTTTTTCTCAAAAATCTGGTGGTGAAAACAAAAATCGGAAAAGCGTGAGGTGCAGGTAGAAAAGCTGTACGTAAATTAGAATTGTAATCACATTTATATATTTTATATGATGAATGTTTAATAACATTTCGTGTCTTATGATAACCATTGTGGTTTTATATCTTTCTCTAATTGTTTTCAGCGCCTCACGCTTTTACGATTTTTGTTTTGACCTCCAGATTTTTGAGAAAAAATTATTACTTTCTTTTTTAATGCATTGGTAAAAGCGTTTTTCAAAAAGTTTTTAAACTTTTGGCATTGAGTGCCGTTTTGAATCGCTCATTATCAAGCGTTTTCCGTCTCTATGTAATGTAATATCCAGAATCAATATAACTTTCTTTTAATATTGATAACAACCCTCATTATGCAACCCAACAGAAATACAGGGTGCCCAAAAAGTCTTCAAACTTTTATTTAAAAAAATAGGTCTACAACAAAAATTTTTGCAGCTATGGACAAAACAACTCAGAAAGGTTTTTTTCCTTTACCGTCTTAGTAAAATTCCACATGAGATCCCTACGTGGCGCGAATAATTTCAAGATGATATTCTAATTCCATCCAGGAAAGTTGCAGCATGCCTTTATCAACAGTTTCTATAGCGACTTTCTTCAACTGCACAACATTGTGAACTTTTGTTCGGTACACAACATCTTTCACATAACCCCATAACAAAAAGTCTAGTGGAGCAATGTTCGGCAGAGTCTAGTAGAGGACGTCCATACACTTTTAAGGTAGGACTACGTTCCTCCCCATTGGGCTCTCAGGAAGGAAATTGATTCACACGCCAAAACGCCACAAAAAACGTTGTATGGGAGATCCTCTATATCTCGGTAACTACATATGTTAAAAAATAACTAATGTCTTATTTTAGAGATAAAAGGTAACAACAGAAGTCACAAAAAATTAATTTGAAAATCGGAATTGTAGTTCAGCGACTACTGAGTCGCAAAGTTGGGCAGAAGTACGCATGAACTGGTGACGCGATCCTCTATATCTCGGTAACTACATATGTTAGAAAGATAACTAATGTCTTATTTCAGAGAAAAAGGGTAGCAACAGAAGTTACACAAAAAACTTAAACTTAAAAACTTACAAGAAACTTGGAGAAACAAGAGAGTCACGCGAGTAAAGTAGTTCTACGCCTTTAACATCAAACAGCCTCTCGTCATTTTTTTACGATTGACATTTCCCGTTCTCTTAGATTTGTTATACTACTCACGAATGCTTGAACGACATGGTGGTGTTTTCCCTTACTTCGTTCTATAATTTCGTTGCGTTTGAATATCGGATTTTAGCTCGATACGTAAACCACACGACACATTTTGCTTTCTTCTCGGTAGACGACATTTTCAATAAATCAGTCTTTATTTGTCGTGAAATGCCATCTATGACCAAAGACAGACGGTAAAAAAACTTTTGGTGTTGTTCTATCAATAGTTGCAAAATTTTTCTTGTAAACCCATTCTTTTTTTTTTTTTTGGCCACCATCTTGAAATGGAATAGAAAAATTAAAACTCCTATTCATGTCGCTTTTTATGGCCCCAATAAAAATTTATGCCAAATCTGAAGAAAATCGAACAGAGCGTTAGGTCGTGACTTAAATTAAATTACAGAATTAAATTTACAGACCGACAAAACACGGAACAGCCTCTTACTAAAAATAGGTAAAAATTAATAATTAATTGAAGATGTACTGAAGCAAGGCACGAAAACAACTTCAGAATGATTTTTCAAACTTTGAAGAATTAACTTTTAATGCTTGGCTCATGGGCCCTCTATGACATAAGACACATTTATTAATTCATGGAAAACAGTTGAGAATATTCTACAATTGTTTACGTAACCATGGTGACTGTAAACTTTGTCAATGTGCCTAAGGCTCATCCATCGTCAGAATTATTTTTCGTCTGTCTCTTTAGTTCGATCGTTCGTTTTACCGTATCTTTATATCTATATGACGTTATAAAAGTGTTTGATATATATATATATAATCATCGATTTGTGAGATGCAATAAGTATAAGTAAATAGAATATAATTCTTATTAAAACGTTTATTATCAGCTGCTTACAATTCTTTGAACATAATGTTGCCAATCCTTAATCTTAGATTTTTATAAATTAACTGTTGCCACTTTATATAATTACTTCGTAAACCTAACAAACCTTTCTTTTTTATTTTAAAGTAAATTTAGAGTCCTCATTTATGTAGTTCCATAAAATTTCTAATTATTCTTAAATCTACTAATAAGTAATACAGTTCTTAGCCTTATAATTAGACTGTCTTTATATCCTTTCAGAGTCTTAATCACTCTTCCTGATCTTGTCATTCTGGGCATATTTCCCCCTATACTTTGTTGCATTCCTTTATCTTCAGATTCTTCCATTACCGATGTCTCTTCTTCTTGTCTTATTCTTACATTTCAAATTCATCATTTGTTGATTAGCACTTTCATTACTCTTGCGTATATCTATAGCTTTCAGTAAAGTTAATTTTAAATCGCTTATCAGTTGCTTCTTGGTATTACGATCTTGAATACCTAACACAAGTCTATCTCTAATTAATTCTTCAACCATATTTTGATAATTACATGTTGATGCCAGTTTCCTTAGACGACAGATATACTGTTCTATGGGTTCATCATCCTCTTGCACTGCTGCATCAAAAATAGATCTTTCATAAATAACATTTACAGCTGGTTCAAAATACTTTGTTAAAGCTTCAATAATAGCATTAGAATCTTTCCTTTCTTCTGAAGAAATGTCTAAATGCTGGTATATGAGAAAAGTATCTCTACCTATGATAGAACGTAAAGTTGCTACTTTAATGTTTTCTTCCTTTTCAATTAAACTAGTTGCTATTGATTAATTTTTCCAATTCGCCTTGAAAATATTCTAATTCTCACCAACGTTTCCATTTAGCTTCATTACTTCTGAAGACGGGATTCCATGTACATTCATATTTCACAGTTAGGCTTAACTTTAACGATCTTCAAAACAGCTATAGATTTTCTAAATTTAACTTGATTTATCTCTTCTGTTTGAGATTTCGAAAATATTTTGCTGACGCCATATTTGATATATATATCTCATCGATTTGTGAGATGCAATAAGTATAAATAAAAAGAATAGAATTCTTGTTAAAACGTTTATTATCAGTTGTTTACAATTCTTTTAACATAAGGTTGCCAATCCTTAATATTAGGTTTTTATAAATTAACTGTTGTCATTTTATATAATTATTTCATAAACCTAACAGAATTATTTTTCGTTTGTCTCTTTAGTTAGATCGTTCGTTTTACTGTATCCTTACATCTATATGACGTTACAAAAGAATCGCAACAACAATCTCTAAATCTCTTGTGCCTCTAAAATGGTGACTAGTTAAGGCGTCACTGTGAATTCTTTTTAATCTTCCGTGCTGTTTTAATATGACACTCACATATTTTTTTCTATATCGGTAGATTCATATTGACAATGGTCTTTCTTCTGGAAAGTATCTATGGCATTCATCGGATATCTATTCATTATGCAACAGCCAAAGACTATTACTTTTCATTTTGAATTATTCTGTTTCAGTGACAGATCCGAACAGGGATGATTGGCATTTAAATTCGACGCTATGTGGACGGCTGGACAATTTTACCGTCGCCAGTCCCACGAATCTTATGAAGCTGAATTTCAAAACGGATGGTGACCAGAATTACCGAGGTTTCCATGCAATCGGATGGTCAAGTAAGTATTTCTGATTAATCAAATCATTCTAAACCGTCTATGTATACGGAAAGAAGGGATATAATCGGAGTGAATTATAAAATCGGAGGAAGAGATATCGCCAAGACATTTTCGTATTCACTCTAAAAAAAGTGGTCCTCCCCTTTCCCTGCATTCGTAATCACTTAAATACAACTCACACAGATTGCGGCACATTTAATTATAAGACCTAATTTGTAATACGAGACCAACAATTTTAGCTTTGCATGTTTTCATACATATCGAGATAAATGAGTAGTCAATTCCTTGAGTTTTGGAACCATTGATTACTAACTACGGATTACAAAAGATGGCGAAACGGAAAACTAAAGTTGGATGGAGAGAGTTGTAAAAAATAATTGATCAAAAATACAGACATCATTGCAAAGAAATTCAAAACCGTTTTTTTTATTGGTTTTATCGACCCTGTTTACCCAAAGAATGCAAGGCATATCACGAGTCAGCAGGAAAAAAAAATTTCAATCCAGATATTAGCGTAATACAATACAATATAACAGAAGTATATAATATAACAGAAGTATACAATATAATAGAAGTAAACAATATATTACAGAAAATTAGATAATACAATACAAAACACAATATAAGTAAAATTATGAAATATAAGTAATACAATACAAAATACAAATGTCAATATAAATACAATATAATAAATAATTACAAACATAGATAATTTAAAATAAATACAAAAATATGTAATAAATAAAGAAACATACAAAACCCGTTTGGAGAAAATAGGAATTTTAATTTAACCACTGAACTCGGTGTTTTTAAAACGGCATTTTTTCCAACTATTTTTTATTTTCCAAGAGCGGCTCGTCGATTTTCGAAAATAATTTTATTTTTTCATTGTAGTTCTTACTTTGATCTGTATTTCTCACGAATGCAACAAATTTTATTTATACAGAATGCGGCTCACGCTTTGGTGGTCCTAACGGCGTTGTAAAGAGTGAATTCATCCATTCTGAAGTTGCACAGATGAGTCCATTCATCGGACTCAGTTGCGAATACATCATTACTGTGAGATCTCGACGCACTATCCGGGTATCTTTTGATAGGTTCAACGTACCTTCAGATTCTACATGTAACACAAATTACATTATGGTACGTACAATTATTTATTGATTTGAATTGTTTCACTTAGGTGAGGGAGGTGAGAGCGAGTTTATTTCGTAACGAGTGTAAAATATTCTGTGAGGTGCAGAATTTATAAGAAAACTAACTTGAATAAACTTCAGCAATTCTGACCTGGTGGGAGAGATTTACCTTCCTGACACCCCACTTTGTCACCACTGACTGACTGGAGTAGGTCATGAATCCGCAATCTTTAGATTCTGTTGGTTAGACTGCAGATTTAACATTGTGGACAACGGCAATCTGGTTGCAAAGATTTCACCACCTGGCCTGGGAGAGACCCACCAGGTCACCACTGACTGACTGCAGTAGGACATGAATACGCAATCTTTAGATTCTAATGGTTAGACTGCAGATTTCACATTCTGGGAAACGGTAATCTGGTTGCAAAGATCTCACCTCCTGACCTGGGAGAGATTTAGCAGGTCACCACTGACCGATTGGATTGGGTCACGGAGCCGTAATCAGCAGGTCCTAATGGTGACATTGAAATTTCTGTAGAAGAACTTTATAATTGGTTTCATTCTTCTATAGACTTCCGTTGCCGAGTTATTTAATTCTAATTAATGACATTAAATCTGTAAGGAAATGTTGGCGTCCGCGACGACAGGATTTTTTGAAGTAATCCTGCAGTTTCAATGCATTTTTATCAGTTATGTCCTTCAAAAAAGAAGATTTAATTCTTGTGGCAGAAATCAAAGCCAAATATCTGCGATCTGTAGGATATAATTTTAAATTGCGATATAAAAAGTCATTGATAGTGCGTCTGTAAATAAATGCATATTTGGAATTCGTATTATTTCTTGATTGAAACTGTTTGCTTTCTTTTGAGTCAGGAACTCCGAAGTATGTTTATTAAGTCTCTTAAATTAATTTTTTGAACAGTTTTACCCTTTTTCAAGTGTAAAGCAATTATTAATTTTAGTAGAGATTTCGGTGAAATCTTGGTTTGTTCTAACACCCAGTATATACCTTATCAACGGTCTCATTACTACAGAAAGGAGTATGTGCTTCCTCCGCAAAGAAATTTATGCCAGTTGACTCAGACTAGTTTACCTGTCTTTGTTCGTGTAGATTGAGTTACTTTTACGCAGGTTTTTCTTATCAGATTTTGCCTGTCAAACCAATTCATCCCCTCTTTGCTTTGTATGTCATTAATATGTGTAATGATTTGAATACCTTAAACGCGAGAGTAATTCAGTTAAATGCATTTCTTCTTTCCATGCAGATTAAAAATGGCGGATCGAGCTCATCTCCTTATCTGGGTAGTGGAAAATACTGCGGATCTTCTCTTCCTGCAAACATGGAAACCAGCTCAAATGAACTCCACGTGAAAGTTGTGATCAACAGCATCTCAATGGGCGTTCCGGTATGTCCATAGCAATTTTTTCCCTTTTATTTTAATACTGTGCTTTTTCATGTCCGATATGCTGCTGCTCTCCATTTATTTATTCAAATCATTCTGAATCCCACAGTTTGCTCCGCTGTGCCAAAGGTTTTTCTACATACATAACTTCACCCAAATCTAAAATCACTTGCTTCACTATGTACCTCATGTAAGATTTGAAGTTATAAAAGACAGATATGTTAAGCATTATGTTTAAAGAAATTTCTTTTTTCTGAGCACGTTATTTTTCTTTTAGTCATACATGCCCCATCTTACTATGTCGGGATCAGGGCCGGTGCAAAGATGGCTGGTGTCCCTAGGCAAAGAAAATTTATACGTTCTTTAACCCTTAAAGGCCAGTGTTGCTTTAAGCAACATACCCAATTTTGTCTTCTAAAATCTTGAGAATAAAACTAAGCTCTTGTGCCTGTTATTTCCATACTGAAATTTTTATTAATTCAATTTACAATATATAGATGGCAACTTGAGTGCTGATAAAAAAATTAATTGAAGTTTTTCACTTGAGGCTGCATCTTTTTAGCTTTGTTTGTACGCTTGATAACGCCATATTTTATTCTACAATGTTAAAGAAATTCCTTATCCGTATTATCTATTAAAATTAGTCTGTGTTTGACATTATAGAATTTTATCAAGGGGTTTTAACGTAGGACTACGTTCCTCCCATTTGGGTCTCAGGAAGGAATTTGATTCACACGCCAAAACGCCACAAGAATGGCGTATGGGAGATGCTCTATATCTCGGTAACTACATATGTTAAAAACATAACTAATGTCTTATTTTAGAGATAAAGGGTAACAACAGAAGTTACAAAAAAAACTTACTTCAACTTAAAATTTTACCAAAAATTTCGAGTAAGTAATCCTACGCCTTTAACATTAGCGGCTGTTTGAAAAGATAGCCTCCCGTCTTTTTTTTTTCTGAAATAGAGCCCAGCATTGTCAGTTGGTAACAAACTGTTCTTTAGTCAGTAACTATAGACAAAACAAAATAGGATTTTCTAAAGTATTTTTCCCATGTTTTATTCAAGAAATGAAAGTCAAAAAACATTTTAAAATCAGTTTTTAAAAATTCGAGCTTTTAATGGTTAACCAGTTATTCACATGATAGCCAAATATAACATTGCTAAATAAATACCAGTTGAATTTAATAAAAGCTGTTTCTTTTCCACCTATTTTCCTATGTTATTTTATCGAATTTCTCTGAATTGTGCTTTCATTTTGACCCCGTCTTTTTGAAACACACCGTATATTAGGACAGGTGAGAAAATTGTCGACGGTATGACTTATTGACTTTATGCTTTTGACTTATGTATTGACTAAACACTTTCAGGATTTTGAAATGCATTATTCCGAGGTCTCTATGGGATGCGGCGGGCATTTATACTTAACTCCTGACGATCCGTACGTTGAGATCACATCGCCGAACTATCCCAGTCCTCCAGTGCACGATGTAGAATGCGAATGGATTATTTCGTCTCCTGCAGGAACCAGAATGAGGATGGACTTCGATGAAGAATTCCACATGACCCCGCAGTAAGGATAATGTGATTTGTGTTAATTAAAACACGAAAATTCCTTCACTTTCTCAAAATTGAAGTATTTCTGGTGTTTTCCGACTGAAAGAAACAATCGTTTCTTAATTTTTGTCTTTTGCGTCTAACGAATGGATAGCATTTCTTACTTAATAAGATTTCGAACTTCGACCACCGTAACGATGATGCTATTTTCGTTAATTAAAGCATGACAATTAACGCGTCTCTTATAATCTAAACTGTTTTTGTTGTCGTGTTCTCCGAATGAAAAAACAGTCGTTTTTTATTTTTGCATTTTACTTCTAAGAAATTAATAATTTCATATAATTTCTTGAGAAATGCATTTCGTATTTAACAAGAGTGCGACATTAGCCTACAGTAAGGATAAGGATATTTGTGTCAATTAAAACACGAGAAATAATGCCGTCTTTCTAACTGATTTTGTTTATGTGTTTTCCGACTGAAAAAACATTCAAGGAGAGTATTATTTTTTTGGGGGGGTAGCGATATTTGCAGGTACTGTATCTACGAATAATTCGTTATTTGCCGGTACTGTACCTGCTGATAAAACGTTATTTGCAGGTACTTTAGGTTACGTTAGAAACGCATATACATTAGGCAGGTACGCAGGTTTTATAAATTTAAGAAACTCATAAGAAGAATTCCTCAAAGAATGCCCAAGAGAAAAGAAACATGATCAATAAAATAAATAAAAAATTGTCAAAGAAAGTTCCATGCTTATTGAAACTATGATCTTTTCAATACGTGTAATTTTAATTGCTATTTTTCTATTATTAAGCATGAAAGAGTTCAATTTCAGATCCTTTATTTAAATTCCAGCAATTTATCTAATTAAAAAATAGCAGATAAGTTCAGTAAGAATATCAAAGAAAAAACAAGAGCAATCAATAATATTCAAGAAAAAATTGTTACTGAAAGTCACCATGCTTTGCTTATTGACATTACGATATTACTAAGTTTCCACGCGAATTTTTCCATCCTTTCTGTACAAGGAATAAATTTTCTCAACAAATATTTTGAATAGAACTTGTGCCCTATAACTAAACTTAATTAACCGACCGCCATGCTTCATTAGATTGGTCATTGTGCTCTTTGGTCCTTTGGAAAATACGCCAAAAAATCTTCACATCTTATATAATTTGTCTTATAAGATAAAATATGGCGATAACTTTTTACACATCTTTTGCAGCTAGTGAACTCTTATAAGAGAGTAACCGTAAAATAAAATCCGTCATATTATGTTTTTTCATAAAATGTGGAACAAGATATAACCAAGTACTTCCCCTCCAATTAGTAAAAATTCATTTATTAGTAATAATGGATGTCTCTAACACAAAAGAGTGTAATATCCATCGACTAAAGATTTCTGAAAAACTCGACATTCACAGTCAGTCCACACCACGCAATTTCGGTCGGGTCGCTCCAAAAGCTGTCATCAATGTGAAAATCCGATGGAATTGGAGTGATGCGGTGGAAAGTAGAGATTTCCAACTTTGTTTGAAATCCATTTGAAGTGTTGGGCCATAATAGCTAAAATGCGACCTTGGAGGGAAAGGGGGAAGCGAAGCTTTCACAAAAGCGAAAACACAAAAACACTGCTACAGTTCCGTTTTAAAAGCGGAGGGAGGAGTAGGCAGTATCCTTAGGAGATTGGATTACCCGTAGGTGATGGATTTGAGATTGGCGAGGTCTGACCCGTGTATGACCTACCTAAATGGATAGGCTGAATATTGTAACGGTGTGGGGTGCTACTATACCGTTTGTGCTATTTGGACTGCGTTGAATGCCCAGCTTAACAGCAACTTTATGATGTCAGATGTCTGAGCAAAGGACATGTTTCGAAATAAAATCAGAACTGCTTAGGCCTTCTTACTTTTAAATATATAGAAGTGTAAAACTTTCTTCAGATGTTTAACTATAGAAGATTTGCAAGCGAATTTACACACCAATCCTCTAGTAATTTGTCACAGCGCTTCTTTATATGTTTAAAGAAAAAAGATATCCTATTTTTTGTTATTCATACGACATCATTTTATCCACACTCAACCCATATTTCAACATTAGATTAATAAGTAGTTTGTTTCACTTCCGCGTATACGAGCGAGGCAGTAATTGCAGAAAATCAGAACTAGAAACTGTGTTGTGATATGCCAGAAACAGAGAAGGAAATACGTGAAATGCTTCTCTAAAAAATATTCTTGCTCTGTGGGAAATGGCATAATTCTTTTATATTACATTTGGAAAATATTTGAAAATGGAGCTTTTGAATCGTAACAGTGTATTTGTCTGTTTTAGATGCGACGGTGACGGTGAAGTAGAATATCTGCAAATCAATGACGGCGGTACGGAGATGGCTCCACCTCTCCATCGATTCTGCGGCAACGAACAACCATCTAGTGTGATGAGCACAGGCAACGCCATTTATGCTAAGTATGTGACAGCAGTGCCCAATCCGCAGGCTGGATTCAAAGCTAGAGTCCGGATTGGTAAGTGTCTAGACGAATCGCATCAAAATGAGTTAATCTCCCATCAATATTTCAAGAATAGTTATTCTTACAAAATTTCAACTGGCCGTTTCCGGCAGCATTTGTGCAGGAAATACAGGATTATTCAAAACAATATTGCACCAGTTACAAATGGCTGTATCTTTTCTGGAAACAACAATACGAAGAAAAAATATGAATGCAATACAGAAAGAAGTTTTGTTTAGGTACATAGTAATTGTCCTATGTGATTTCCCTTGGTCACACGCGCAACATCCATGGGTCCATTTCAAGTCAAGTATGAAGCAGGTTCGAAGCATATTCCATTGCTGCACGTTCGATAGACGCATTCATGCTCTGCATGTAGCTATCTAAATCTTTTGAAATTATTTTTAGGGTGGGTCTTTATTTTATTAGGATGCATCCTAGATGTCTTGACACCTTCTTTGCGTGTAACAGTTGACGATTTAAAGGTATTCATAGCGAATACTTTGTGCGGTGGTGAAATGAATCATCGTGTGTATGTTGTCCGTGTGAGGGAAATCTCCTAGGGCAATTAACTTTAAGCCTCCTTCATTATGTTCAAACCTTTTTGTCCTAACGTTGTTTACAAGGAAACTATAAGTATTTGTAACCAGCGTAAAGCTGCTATCACACGGAGAGCTATCGTGCACTCTTATCCTGGGCGTGAGTACAATGCCACTCAGCAAAAAAGTTTGTAGCACGTGACCTGTCAGACAAGAAGACGGAAATCGTGGGCTTGAATCGCGACCGGCTTGAAAATGCACACGATGCTGACAAAAAAACGTCAGGAGCGGAAATTCAAACCAATCGGGTGTGACTTTGACGGTGACGTAGTTCGACTTCCCCGATACCGAAATCCTACCTGACCGGTTGTCTCAATGAGTCACGTGCTACAAACTTTTCTGCTGAGTGACAATGTGTTCACGCTCAAGATAACAGCGCACAATAGCTCTCCGTGTGATAGCAGCTTTACTGTTATGAATAACCCGTATTGTGAGCAGGAGTGGCGGTAGAGTTCGCCCAACAGGGGAGCAGGGTCTCCCCGACAGGAGGGACACGACCTGCTGTACAAGGGGAAAGGTGTAATGATAACTCTCAAATTTTGGTCAGATCTTTATTTATATACTAGTTGAACAGCCCGTTGCATAAACGGGGTACAAAAATTTGCTCCGACGAGGGACAGCATCCACGACAGGGGGCTTTATAATTTTGATAAAACATTTTTTCTATTTTTTAATCTTTAGTATATTTCTGTACTTATTATTTTGATCATTAAGGAATCTTTCAACCAATTTTTTTCAACTTCACTAAAAGATGGACCCTCTTGCATGCAATCAAAATTTAATTAAAATGAATCTATTAATTGATATCCAGATTCTTAAAATATCAAAATATTGTATTGTCATCAGGAACACACCACTGTACAAAATTTCAGAACGCTAGCACATCAGGAGTAGAGTGAAAAATCGATCACAAAATTCCATCTTCGAAAACATGAAAAAAATTAAATTAATGAGTATAAAGTAGACCCATTTTATTCGACTATGGTTAAAGATTTCAAATGCCGACCGCACAGTGTTAATTTCGAAATGGGAAAGTGTTTTGACATATCAGTCGATAGTGAAACAATTGATAATACTGTAAAATTAATTTTTCTCATTCGCAGCTGTATGTGGCGGGACAATATCAGCTTACAGCGCTACTATTTCAAGTCCTAATTACCCAAACAACTACGGCAACAGCCAAGAATGCGAATGGTATCTGAAGGTAAAGTTGCATTACGGTATTGTCCTTACTCTAACTGACTTGAAGACGCCTATAGCACCAAGAGGTCAAAATTGTACGGTTACGGACTATCTGGAAATCAGGAACTTGGATGAAAATGGTAAGTTTTTCGAAAAGGTCTTTGTTGGTAGGTGTCAAATGAAAAGTTTGACACCAGCGGCTTACAGCAATATGAGTTGAACCGATTTTGCAAATAGTCTGCTTCCAATTTCAGTACTCATGCTCTTAAGGTACCCGACTAGGTTCGGAGAAAAAATTTTTTAAAAACATGCGCAAAAAAAGACTTAGAGCTAAATAAAAAAATAGGTTTAAATAGTCTCAATTAAAAATAAAAATTCATATATCCTCAGTAGTTTTTGAAAATAATTTTCTTTCACGAATTTTAATAAAAATTTCAATGTTAAGAAAAACAGCATAATTGAAACAATATGTGACTTTTTTAATTTTAATTTCGCATGCGTACTTCTCAAACTATCTAGACCGCAAGATAAAATTTATTTTAATAAATAAATATTTTATGAACATTCAAAGTTGGCGTCATTGATTTTTCGGCAAAATTATCCTATGTTTCGAACTGAAAGTGACTGTAAAACATGACTAAATAAAGCTTTCATAAAATTTGCGGTATATTACACCCTCAAAGTTTTTGACACATGTGTACCGAATTTTAATGAATTATTTTGGAGATATCACGTTTTTCGTGGACCAATTTTAGTGAAATATTCATTTTTTCAGAAAAGGCATTTGAAAAATATAATAACACATTAGTTCAAATAAATATCAAGGAATAAAATATTCATTCAACAAGAATAAAAACAAAGGCTGTTTAAGAATCTTAAAAGATGTGGCTTTATTTTTAGATCATAATTTGTTTTCGAATTTTTCTTCGAAAATCGCTTTTTCAACTAGTCGGATACCTTAAATATATTGCAATATTAAGAAAATATTTTGATACAATAAAATAAAGTGAAGACATCTAATATTCATAACTGCTTAAATTATAGAGAAGACATGTGTAATATACAAGGTAATTCAGAAGGTATTAAGAACATTTTTAACCATTATATAATTCAATGTAATTATTCGAACATTCAAAATTAAATAATATCATTTTGTGAAAAAACTCTCATCATTTATCTTCTCTGACCGATCACATGAAATTCAGCTCGTTGCGATGCAGGTATCTTTCGAAATCGTAACGATATTCAGCTGGAGTTTCTAATTAAGGTATCCTATATATCCGGCTTCGAAAATATGAATAAAAGAATATACTATATTTCGCACATACGCAGTTAAAAATTAATTATTGAGTTTAAAATCTTAATGTAATGCTTAGCTGGCACATTCTCACGTATTCTGTAAGTTTAGAAAAAGTAACAAAAATTTTTAAGTAAAAAACTCTGTATGCTATAAGCATAAAACAGGTGTAAAAATTTAGGATTTTTTAAAAATAAGCCTTTATATCTTAACGAATATAAGTGCTATTGTTACAAAAGTCCATGCAAGTATTGCGCACAGCAAACAAAACCGCTGGTGAAAGTTGCCTGCTTTTTGTGAAACAGGACAAGCCCAAGTCATTTTCTTCATAAATTTCTGGTCAATGTGTAAATGTGAAAAGTAACCGGATACTTTTGATCATATAGTGTATATATATTAAGAAATTTTAAAATGTTCCTTGCACACTAAAATATGATGGGGAGAGTCCCCGAAGTCGGACCTGTGCCTAGATTGGACCAGTATTATAAATTCAATTATATTATATATTTTGGCTGTAAAATAGGCGAATTATTTTATAATAATGTAAATGTATGAAAACGGAAAGAGGAAGTGATACAGTGAATAAAATGCCATACTTCGGTTCATGCATTGTGTGTTGGTGTGAATTTTAGAATAAAAAAGTATTTTTGCTTTAATTTTACCTAAAGAAATTGATTGTTCCAATGAAGGGCAATCGGTTTCCTTGACTGGGCCAATGACATAAGCTATTTTTCCTTCTATAAAGTGTATTTCATAAAAAAAATAATTACATTGCTTCAATACAGATAAACTAAGGAAACATTCTACTATTTGTTTTTAATGAACTTACTTCTCTGTCTCTATGCATTAAAAGAAACGTCCAGGTGGTCCAAATTCGGTTGCTCTCCCCTATACTTTTTCTGATTGCCAGAGAAGATACTGCAGATTTGCTGATGTTTAATTTTCTGTCCCAACAGGTGAAGTTTTGGGTATATATTGCGGAACTCACAACAATTCAAGAATAGTAATTAATGTTCCTGCTTCGACAGCATATGTAAAATTCAAGTCCAACTCGGCTCAAACTGACAAAGGATTTGCATTACAAATGGATGGAAACTATAATGATGGTAAGTTATTTATTATTTCTCATTTTTGGCTGTCAATTTATTCATGAATATGCATGGGTTGTAAATAAAGTAGTGGCAATGTTGTCAGAAAGTCGCAGAAGATCCAGCATGCTCAAACTGGATATAAAAGCCGTAAGATGCCGCTGTTGTCAATGTGTAGACAGCATAAAACAGTCGATACAAACAGTAAGAGGGATAGTTGCTGTGTGGCGTTGAAGTGGAGAATGTCATTTCTATCGCTCTAAAGCATGTTTACAAAAGTTCATCAGCGGTTGTGAATTAAAATCGAGGTTGTCCGTGACAAAAATGCATATGAATGTTATCACGGATTGTGTGCCTGCACTGTGGCCTGCGTGTTACCGTATAGAACGGTTGCACGAAGGGTCAAAGAATTTCGTGCGGGTTGGAATGAGACTGTGGTTTTGCATCGCACCGGTCGGCCGTCCATTCCTCAACATCAGATTGACATCGCAAATGGCGTCCTTTCCAAAACCCGTCTATGGACTGTCCGGGAATTATCTGTAGAAGTTGATCTCAGTCATCAAACGGTTTGGCACAAACTGAAAAAATGGCGAACGTTAGGGCGCTCCGTTGCTGTCATCAACAATCAACACTTTGCGAACGGTATCCAATGACTTAGAGACATTTGGCAAAATGTACAAAAAAAACTGGTGTTTATACTGAAGGGATGTAACGCAATTTTACTGACAAGTTAATTATATTTTTTTTACTATCTATGTTGCCACTACTTTATTTACAACCCTCGTATTACCTGCCTTTAGCTATGATTAATCTCTTTCAAGCAGTCTGAAGGTCCTTAATTGCCTTTCAACGACCCACGGATCAGCATACAATAACATACGGGACTGAAACTTTATGACTATTGAATGATTAGGCTTCTTACAGATAAGTTCTGAGAGGGGAGTGATATTCTAATACTTTTACTGCACGAAATCTGTACCAGATGATAGTGATGATTTTAATTCCACTTGATCTAAAGATTCAACTAATTCAAGGGCTCGTGATGAATAAAAAGTGTGACACCTATCCGTCAAAGCATTCTTACAGAGTCTAATTGCTGTGTGATGCAGAAATCTGAATTAGCTCCAATATGTGGGGGTACGTTGCGTTCTTTAAAGACTTAAAGGGTCCACATTTGCGTTTTGATTGGGAGGAAAAACAAGAAAAGCCTTCAAACAGCCAAAAATACACATAATCTGCTAGTTTTTGAATAATGATGAAAATTAAGAACTCGCAATCTGTACCAGCTGGTAATGATGATTCTATTTCCACTTGATCTAGAATGTACGTTCAGAAGGTAGTGACATCTTCTGTTTGCCAAAGTAATCAGCTCCTAGCTGGTACCTGAGGTAAAAGTCTTAGCTCCAATATGTGGGGGTAGGTTGCCACCCTGAAGGACTTTGGGTTTCGCTTGGAGAAAAACCTTAAAGAACTCCAACTGCAAAAGTACACATGATTTACTAGTTTCTGAATAAAGATGATGATTAAGATCTCGCAACCCACTGTGCCCGTGGTAATTCATAAAGAGATTACCCCACCGTAGCCTTAAAGTGTCCAGTGATCTGATTGACCTGACCAGACTGCTGTATTGTGATCAGCGCAAAATAGACCCATTACGAATGGCCCATGTATAGATTCCTCTATAAGGTGGCGATGGGATCGTTAACCAGCCAACATTACCGTTATTTCCTCCAGTAGAAGCGACAACCATACTGAGTCGGTCAGTTTCTCATTCACGTGTCCTTGGTGCCCACCCCCTGCCGGGGGTTATTCTACAGGTAATCTGTACTGTCGGTCATTTAAATGTTAAGTTGGACACTTGTTTATTTTGGGCGTATTTTTAATGCCATATATTTCTGAAAAATACCTGAAATGCGAATGCGATTATATGAGAATGGTTTGTTTTGTAGGTTGTGGTGATTATATCGAGGGTCAAATGGGGGTGATCACTTCTCCGAATTATCCGAATGCCGTATCTGCAGCCCGGGACTGTAATTGGAGAATCTCGGCGCCAGAAGGCAGAAGAGTCAAGCTCACTTTTGAGGAGTTTAACCTACCCAGGGACGAAACTACGGGAATCTGTCTTAGCTACCTACAGGTAGGCAGATCATTCTGCGCACAGAGGGAAAATATCTGCCTGTGTCACTTATGATGAAAAGGTTAAGATATAATTTACTATTTTATGGTTTTCTTTTTTCAGGTGTACAATGCAACCTACTGGAGACACGGAAACCGTCCTCCCCCCAACGCGGAGAAGATCTGTGGTAACACTCTACCAGCTCCGATAGATTCGTCGAATTCTCTAATGATCATGACTTTACACACTCGGGGGTTGAGTCCCGGACAAGGATTCTCCCTTACATACACAACAGATGAAGAAAGTAGTAAGTGTAATTCTTAGAATTTCATTCCATGCTTGCTCTTTTTCTTTAACCATTGCGTGTTATTACACTCGCATGTCATGCTTTTTCCAGAAGAATGCCTTGAGGCGAGTTGGAACCCTCAGTGTGTTAACCCTAACCCTGTTACTTCGATGCACCTTTTCTCAAAATCTGTTATAGATACATGTTTGAATTTTTTTATAGAAGTAAATTACACCTTTCTCATTGTACTGAAATGAGCTTTTGGTTAATTTTTTATAAATTTACAAAATATTTAATTAGACATAGTGAAATTTTACCCTATTTCGACACAAAAAAATTGTTAAAAATAAAGTTTTGATGAGTGAGAGTGAGTGAGTAATGAGTTTTTTAAAAAAGAAGCTCATTTCAGTATCATGAGAAAGGTGTACTTTACTAGTATAAAAAGTTTCAAACGTGTATCTGTAACAGATTTTTAGAAAAGGTACACCGTAATGGCCAATTTCACATTTTTTGTTTTGACACAAAAAAAAATTTGTAAAAAATAAATTTTTGAATTTTTTTAAAACCATTTCAGTATAATGAGAAAGATGTTCCTTACTTGTATTAAAAAATTCTAAACATGAATCTATAACAGATTTTGAGAAATGGTACATCGAAGTAACAGCGTTAGGGGTTAACGGACTTAGGGTCCCAACTCACCTTGTGGTTTAATCAGTTGCCAAATCCATTAGTTTTGTGACGAAGGAGAGTTTCATCTAAGCAATTTTGGCTGATCCAAAATTATTAATTTAAAATATTTATTTGCAATTATATTCATCAATTCAGAGCAAAGGCATAGAGGTCAACGGATTGGGAAATTTATAGATCACTTCAAAGTCTAACTAGCTTCGCTTCATCAGAACATTCAGTTTGAATGGCACTGAAGCTAGGAAAGGTCTGCAAGGCACTAAGAAGTCAAACGAGCTTAGTTACGCCAGAGTCCAGTTTGGGGGCATTAAAGCAAGAAAAGACCCAGCCCAGATAGCACGTAAGTTTGCAGCAAGTTTGATTTTGACTTGTCATGGCAAAATTTGACGCGTCAAACTTGAATCGAACTTGTAGCAAGTTCGATGTGACAAGTAGCGCCACCTCTTTGCAAATCAAACTTGCTGCAATTTTGCAAAGCAAGCTACCTGCAAAAATAGCACAATAAGAGATAATTATCTTTATCTCTGTTTTAAAAAACATCCGATTTTTAATAGCATCTCCTAGACCGTAATTCTTTTTTATTAATTCAATAAATCAATGATAATTTGTGAAAAAGATAACTTTTTTATAAAAAAATTTTTTGAAACATTTTCCATCTTTTTACTAAATATATCACTCTCACTTTAAAGAAAACTATATCGCCTTTTTCTTAATGTTGAAATTTTAACGTTTATAAACAAAATTAAATCTAAAAAACAGTCAGTGTTTGTTGAACAATAATAACTACACATTTTGTCCCATTTTAAAGTAATTACTTTTGAACTCTAATTTTATAATTTATTTTACTAGCAAAACGTAGTTATTAGCGAAAATCGCTCTCTCTTTGACTTCAAATCGTATTCTCAACTCAAAAAATTAATGAAAACCAGAAAATAGTTTAAAATAAATCGTATACGAATCGCATCGAATGATGCTTTAGCGAAATCTATCCTCTCCTCTCAGAGTTCAGCTGGCTGAACGGTTAGCGTCTCCGCTTCGGAACCGGGAGGTCGTGAGTTCTATCCCGGGTTGTGTTTCGTACTCTCTTTTTGCTTTAATTTGCAATAAGTGTGCACGGCAAGTTTGCTGCAAGTTCGTTTCATGGTGACTTCGGAGCTTTCGTTAACTTGCTGCAAGCTTACTGCAAGCTTGCACTCTTGTCATGACAAATTTGTGGCAAACTTGCACTCTTGTCATGACAAATTTGTGGCAAACTTGCACTCTTGTCATGACAAATTTGTGGCAAGCTTGTTGCAAACTAAAATTGCTATCTGGGAGAAGGCATTGAAAAGTTAAGCTAGCTTAGATCCATAGGAACGTCAAATCAAAACAGTCGCAAAAATTCTTTTAATGCTCATTAGCATCTTTTTACTGGCCCTTGCAACTTTCAATATTTTCATTGACCCTGCACCGTAACGAAAGTCGGCTGCTCTTTATTTCAGTTGGGATAGTTTGCAGTGCAATTCTTTCCCTTGTAATCGAGTTGTGAAACAGAATGCATTTATCTGTAGATTGTTTGCTGGTTAAAGATTTTATTAACTTAAGTATTAGTAGATGATGTAGCAAAATTTAACTGTTTACTTTATATGAATAAATAATTCATTACAAAAAGTCAAAAATAATTAAAAGACATTAAGCCTTCAGTGTTTGTTTCGCTCTGACATTAAAGCGAAATTCTCAAAGCAAAGTTAAGTATTTTAGCAAAGGAAGGAAATTGAGAGAGAGAGAGAGAGAGAGAGAGATTAGCTGAGAGCCAGAATGACCTGATACTTTGCACTTGAATAACTCTTCCTTGCTTTATGTACGCATTTCATTACGAATTTTTGGCCTGAAACAGGAGAATTAATTTGGGACGAATCTTCGACATCTGTACCTCGGTCGGATGATGAAGACGACACCTGAGCAGAACTCACTTCTCCAAACTTATAAACCACACCAATTGAGAATATCCCAAAATGAAGTCGAAGTCAATCTCAGTATCTTATCAGGCAATCAGTGTTCAATTATCAGTCAGAATATTACATTTTGACTGCTTAAAGATATATTAGATAAATTCATTGATCAAACTCCGAGCTTATTATTTTTGGGTGCCGAAGAAGTAGAGCTATACACAAGGTCACGGGATCATGCATAAAACTTGTCATTGTTAAATTTTTCAAAGAAACCAGAAACTTTTCAGTAAGAAAAAGAATTCACCAAATCATCTTCGCTGGGAATATTCCATTAAAATTTTCCATAAAACTGTACAGGGTTGCTATAATTAAAATTCACCTATTCCAAAGTCTCAAGAGCCGGTTCCATGTCCAAACGAAGCAACATTTCACCAGAATGTAATGCAAGTGATGCGTTCTGTGAAGGCCAGAAAAAAGTTAAGTTTCATCAATAGGTGGCGCTGCGCTGATATCTAAAGCTATTTTTACAGGGTTTTTTTTTTACGAATAAAGCAAAACTGAATAGTTTGAGGTTTTTTTATAGTTCAATTGAAAATGCTACCGAAATTCAGTTCTGAACGGAAAGCCTTTTTATCATTCAAAATACCATTTTATGCAAGGCAGTGCACCATCTCACGCTACTTTGTTGTTGTTGTTTCCACAGAGCGTATCACTCGTACTACATTCTAGTGAAATTTTGTTGTATTTGAAGCCATATAACAGATTCTAGAGCCTTCTGAATAGGCGAACTTTAATTAAAAAACCCATATTTATCTGAGTTTGTCTTTGTTCATCCTTAATTAAACTGTTTTATTTTCATGAAACTGATAAACGGCAAGAAAGTATATCTTTTTCAATTTCATTCAAACTTAGTATGCGGTGGATTGCTGCAATTGCCAAGTGGTGTCATTGAAACGCCTGCCTTACCTGTCGATAGCGACTCCTACATAGACTGTAAATGGAGAATACCCGATGAAGGACCAGGGAACCAGACATTAGTCATGCGTTTCGATGTCGTAGACGTTCCAGGAATCCCGTCAAACTATTGCAGAGATGGCATCGTGTATTTTATAGGTAGGAAACAATCGTTTTAAAAAGTTATTCCAAACTTAATACAAGCTAAGGAAATAATCTATTAAAACTATAATATAGTCAAGGTATATTAAAAGTTAGAGTGTAATTTTTCGTTTCATCAGTGTTTTCCAAGCGCAGTGGTTCCGATCTAATGTTTAGCTGGCCACATTCAAAATTTTGGTATAGTAGAGTCTCAGTCACCCGCAATAATGTTTAAAACTACAAAGGTTATGGATTAATTAAAAATCATAAACCTAAAAGTGTATTGTTATTCTATTTTCTTTAGGTGGATTTAGGTTTACTACAGAAACAATTAGACGATTTAAATCTCGTGAAGGGGATAGAGGATGCATCAAAAAATATCCCAATTCATCAATGACTCTGATCAGTAAAGTTGTTAAGTGATATTCCAGGCAAGAGATTTATAAACAAGGATTTATTTCACAGTTCAAACATGAAATTGTCGGTTAGAACATTAAAAAAATATTTAAATCAAAATGGATCTGCAGATAGACACATCTCGTATAAAGAAAGTTACCGTACACAAATATACTTGAGCGAGAAGAGGAACTCATTCAGTGAGAAGCCAAAAGGACCATCGGTACATTTAGATTCGAGTAACTGATGATTAACAAGCCGCGTGCAACTTCAGATGAAGGAAATCAGTTGAAAAGGCTCCAACTCCGTTCAGGCAAGATGGCTGTCATCAGTACTACTACAGAGGCTTGTACATCACCGATGCGGGGTGGCTTTACTCTGCTGGCATTCTCTCTCTCGGTCTGGGTCTGGTCTGGCGGAAATGAAGAAGGCACTCCTATATATATTTGTATGTATAGTGCGCGCGCAGAGTTGCACCTTTTTAGCATCCTGCATGTAAGAATAAAAATTCCACCTGCCGCCTCATGGCAAAGTGTGAGGTGAAAAATGTAAAGGTTCGAGAGGCCGCCACACTCGATATCTTTATAGGTAGGGCTGTGAAGCGCACATTGATGTGAAAAGCAATTCAATGTCTTTATTCTTCGTGCAACATTCGGAAGAGCATCATACTTTTGCTGCAAAAACGTTCTTTAATAACAACATTTCCGCTAATGTACTGAGTCTGCCAACAAGTTTTTCATTGGCATTAATTTATTTTGAAATTGGAAGTAAGGAAAATGTTCTGATACTCCAAACAATATTAAATTGCATCACACAATTCAGCTCTTGAGCATTTATTGTGAACAAGAAGCTTCCTGGTCGTCCTCGAACTATGCGAACACTGAAAACAATGTCCGCAGAGTGACGTAATCTTCAGCGTAATCAGGAGTTCCCATGAATGATGCTATCTTCAGAAGATGACTTGAAAGCGAAATTCTTTTCCGTGTTTTTTACATTTGTTGAGTTAGTTATTATTTGTTCAATCTAAGTGTTCATTTTCTAGTTATTAATCTTTCAATTGTTTGTAACTCGACTTCTATATAAAGGGTGTTATAAAGTGGGTGTTTCTGGTAACTCCAAGCATTTGGTTTGTCCGGAAATAAGTTTCCCGGAACCGCAAAAGAACACAAAGCATAATTACCTGAAAATATATGTTGAAACAGATACAGAACTCTAGCTAACTCTGAATGTAAAAAGTACCCGAGCTGAAGTACATGTCATACCTTGAGACCAATTTCTGTATACCGGTGTCGAAAAAATCCGCCACCTAAGGAGGAGCCAGCGTGTGACAGCCTTCTGCACGTCTTCATCATTAGGTAAATGCTGCCCGGCCAGGAACCTTTTCAGCTGCTCGAACAAATGATAGTCGCTGGGAGCAAGATCTTAACTATAGTCGGGATGGTCAAACACCTCCCAGTAGAACTGCTGCAGCAATTGTATGTGCAGTACCGCATGAGGGCGAGCGTCGTCGTGAAGCAACACTATTTCAGCACGAATCATAGGTTCGTGTAAAATTTAGAAGATATATTAAGCTTTGGTGTTAAAACCATACACAAAATTCCATATGTCTAGCTCACAGTCAGACATAATTCCAAAAACATCTTTCTCGTACTCACGGACTTCTAAAACGTGAAAATTAATCAAAATCTCGCAGTTGAATACTTTGATGATTACACTACTTTTCATTTGTATACTTGATACACGAAAAAGTGAAAAAATTAGCTCTCTTAAACTCTTAAGCTGAATTTTCACCCTCTGATAATGGCAACTAGGTAAGCCACTGAATTGAGACGATGGTAGGTACTGTTCTGTCTTAGGGCCCAACTGGAAGTGCTTGGTCCAATCGTCTAAAGGCCAACCCTTGTTGAGATTCCAAAAGCAAGCAATAATGAAATAGGAACGCATGGGCTCAAATACTGCGATTGCTAGAGTTGTCGCTGACACAGTCAAGGAAAAGAACGTAACGCAGGCGATTTTTCAGCCTGTTTTTTGTACGGACGGAACTACATTTTAAAGGGATGTGGTTACTGTGCATACTGGCAGTTATAAACGCTTAAAAATCCACAAGCAAAAATGTGCAGGCCGACCTAGAAGGATAGGCAAATTTCCCGGAGATCGCTAGCCAGGGAAAAGGGAAAATATAATCTTATTTTCAAGATATTTCTGTTTTATTTTTATGAATGGCAGATGGGATCCAGTATTAATTGAACTATAATTTTATATCTCTTTTCTCTGATTATAAAGCTCGCACATTTTTATTATATTAACCTAAATTGCAGAAGGTGTTAAGGAGCCAGATTTTCGTAACAATACGCGACGCGTCGTTACTGGAAGAAAGATTTCCCTCCGCTGATTGGACACCACAGTCATAATTCGCAAGAGCAGGTGAGGGTGGGGGAAGGCCAGATTTTCAATTCGTGATAAGTAGTGACGCCAAAGTACCTATTAATTTTTCCTTCAAAAGTCAAATGCCATTGTGGTATGGCCGTTGCTCAGAGAGTCTTATTCATCCACCGAATGTAGGTATTTGTTTTTATGACTGGAGGCCCGCACGGAGGCTCAAATCCCAGTACTTTGTCTCGGGGCCCAGCTAGGCTCTCGGCGGCCCTGAAAATACAACACGATTCACAATATTTCACTATTTACGTAAGGAAGATTGTGTGAGTTTGTATACTCGGTCCATACCTATCGTTGACACGGATCGCTGAGAGAACTTATCGAATGTCCTTGGAGAAGTTTTTCTCATAATTACTTTCCTACAGCTGTTCATCGTAATATAATGTTCTGTAACATTTGGTGTCCTGCTTTTTTCGGTATTTCACTGTCACGGCCACCTCTCGAGCGATGTTACGTTCCGTATGTGATCACTTGCTCCTATGCAATCTGTGCAGGCCTGACTACAAATTATTGAGCAGTTGTTTTTAGGGCCGTGACAATTTTCGATTTATCGACAAAAAATCGATATTTAAAAAAATCGATTTTTCAATGTCAATTTTTTAAAATAATCGATATATTGACTGAATAAAAAAATATTCAATTTTTTACTATAAACAAAATAAGCTTTTTTTTATTTAGATGCATGACCTGATAATTTTTGAATTTAAATAAACCAGTGAAAATTTATAGCATTCCTAGTTTAGTTTATTACCCGATACCACTTAAGAAAATATTTTTAATTATAGGTATAGAAATCAAAAAGAGCCTGTAATACAGTTTTTTCAGAAATGTATAAAAATATCACATGTAAGATGTATTTAATGAAGACTGCTGCATTAAATAGAGAAATTTAGACAGATTCTTTCCTTTTTAAGGCAATCGTAATAAAATACCTAAAAGAAAATAATATTTATCTGAAGAAGTGCATAAAAAACGAGGAAGGAATATAACGCATGACAGCCATTAAAGCAAATAAAAGATTCAAAACGAAAAATAATAAAGCAAAAAGAAAAGCGCACATACATAATTCTGCGTTTCTACCCTTTTTGGCCTCGACGCTGGTAGTCATTCATCTGGATAACGGAGTCAGTTTTACGGTGTTCCGCTGTTTAAATGAGAACTTCACTCTGAATCATGCCGAATTCACTCACTCTGAAACCCCAACGATATATTCAATATAATCGCAATAAGCACTTCCAGCTGACTGATATCAATAACCACATCGAGTTCTCTCACTCTGAAAGCCTTAACAATATACTCGATATGAAGGTAAATTTTGAGCGATATATTGCCAAATCTTGAACTCCAAGTTTTCCAAACTGAAATTAATGTTTGCTTTCTTGTGATTATAATATGTTCTTTTTCTTTCTATGTTTTTCATTATTTCTTTTTTTTCTGTGTAATTATCCTTGGATTCTTCGCTTATACATTGAAACTAATTGAATTTATTATTTTGTTTTTCATTTCCTGTTCTATCTGCGCACGGGCTTCAATAGAGGTTATCCTCATAACTGTTATAGATTACTTTGATTCGATGCAATGAACTGTTTAACATCAAAGCCAAGTCCAAATAATTCTGACTATGTTCAAGATACTATTTCGATGCATCGTTATTTTAACGCCAAATATGAAGCCAAAGCAATCCCTTGCAAAAAATAATAACCTGGGTTGGCTTACTTTAGCAATGATGAATTTTTCCCGCAAGAGGTTTTTTTCCTCTTTTAATTTTTCTTTTACATAATTTTCGCTTAGATTTTGGAATACATTGAAAGAAATTTTTTTACGATTTAGCTTTTTATTTCCTGTCCAGTTCTGTTTCAAACTTAAATAATATATTTAATACTTCTACTGTAAAACTTGCGAATAGTTACTTTTATTTCGTCTAATTGTTATCAGCTATACTACCAATTGCGCTAAAATTCTAGTTGTATATTTATATTAAATTATCCGTTCATACATTGAAAACAAAATAAAAAGTTTAATTCATTCAAGTAGTGAATTAATTTTTAATGACTTTAGACTTTGAATTCAGGATTTATTTGAAACTATTTAATTTAGATTGTTAGAGCTATCGCTATATTGTGAAAGATGAAATAAACTGACGTTTCGTAAATCGGCAGTATATTGAGGCTAAAATTTTAAAAATCACTTCCTTATTTTAAGGAATGACGGAATTCATTAAATATTATGATAGTGACGTGCCAACTTTTCTTAACCTAACTGGCAATCCAGCATTGTATACTCTGATGAAAAGATTAATACCACTATTTTTTATTCTATTTGAAGGAAAAAGCAAAAAATATTTTATATACAAAAAATATAAAAAACTGTTTTTTTTCAAATGAAAATTAAGAAAGTTAAAAACTAAAAATTCCTTTCATTGGGATTAATTTTGATTAGTCAATGTGTTTAGAGGCAATTTATAATTCAAATAAATAAATAATAAAATCTCGGTATATCGAGAAATATCGATTTATCTTACACGACATATCGCGATATTGAAATTTCGTCATCGCCCAGCCCTAGTAGTTTTTAATCACCTTCTTATAGCGTTTTATTTCATAAAATTTTATTTTATAAAAAAGATTTTATATATGTATTTAATGACGCAATTTCATCACCTATAAAATTAGTTCTTGATTTTTGTTAATGTGAAGGAGAACGTTTTTAATCGCATGTCGTTGTTTTCTAATATCTGTGTTGGTAAGTTGGCTTATATAACTATAGTTATATATCTACTGTTGTATAATATATATAATTTTAGCTCCTACCCCAGCAGGAAGAATGTATTTAGGCAGAGTATGTGGAAATTACACCACAGAAGTGCTCATAACGAGTCCGACCCTAGCAGTCTTAACAAGAATGGTTGCAAATTTAGGAAAGCCTATGAGAGGAGTTCACGGAACTTACAATGTTTCCAGTAAGTAAATACTGCAACTCTTTTTTGCAATCTTTTATATAAATTCTTTTGCGTTTGTAAAGATGGAATTCTGTAAACTATTTTTCTTAATGTTCAAGTGATTTGAAATTAAGAGTGAGATTAATTAATTTTTTGTTCCCGAAGTTATTATAGTGTTTTATACTTTCGGAACTTAATTAAAATTAATCAATTAACTAATGATTAAGTTTTGATTCTATATGCGAGGCGCCATCTAGTTATGAATCCGAGAAAAAAAATCTATTTTACGATTTTCCTCAGTTATAATAATGACTTATGAAATTCATTAAATAATCAAAGAGTAGAAAATAATAAAAATAAGAAGTATATGGAAACTGCGCTTTAGTTAGATCAATATAAAGAAGAGAACTTTTTATCAAATTATTGCGGTCAAAGGCAAAATCTTAGGTTCATATAGTGTAGAAAACAATGCTATATATTAGAGTGGGTCGAAAAAAAAAATCGATTTTTCGAATAGCGAATTCAAACCGGTCACAAAAGTTGTGCATTACCATTCTAATCAACGGAAAAATATGGAAAAAAATTATACTTTTAATCTTAAAATCGTGCAAAGAACCTAAAGTTTAGAAAAAATGACAAAAAAACAACAATATTTAAAAAATCGTCGAAATAATCAATTTTTCCAGTATCGAATTCTAATGGGACCCAAAACTTGTGTATTAGCATGATAATCAACTTAAAAATATGGAAAAAAATTATACTTTTAATCTTCCTTAAGTTTGGAAAGAAATGACAAAAAACCCCTCAAAATTTACTTTTACGCTAAAATTATACAAGCTACAGTTTTTGGTTTCTAATAACATCCAAGAACTTCATTTTTGATGCTTAATAATGGAAACAATATTTATAAAATTCACTCTTTTTATTTTGAGTACGCGTTTTAGGGTTAAAAATTTTTAAGTTTCGGGAAAAATTAGTATTTTACCATGTTATAAATGTACGTAGTATTTAATTAAAACTGAAAAGTTAATTAACCATTTTGTGCAATTGATGCTTACAACTCTAAATCACACTTAAGCTTGCTTATTGTAGTTATTCTGACTGATGTGGCCAGCAACACTTGTTTCAATACATCTCTCCCACTCTTTCCGCGCAGGCGCTAGAAGAGCGCGCCAATTCACTCTTGTCTGTGACTTCGAGGTCATGGTCAGTCTCTGTAATAAAGAAAACTTTAAGATTTCAAAGCAAAAAGTTTCATTCTCAACAATAGCCGATAGTGCTGCTACTCAAATAGAGATGATATATTGTAAAACCTCCATTGAAGATGATAAATATTGTAACAAAATTACTTTGTGGGTGTACGTGAATGCAATCCAATAAGCAGGATTAAAAAAATAAAGCTCTTTATTTTACAAATATTCTCAAGCAAAGAAACGTAGCACAAGTATTAACACAGCACTAGTAAAAATTCACAACAGAGACTACCAATAAATCTCAACACAATGCTCAAAGGTTTCTTGTTAACTCACCAGCTTGCTTGCAGGTCAAATTCCAACTGACTCTTCTTGGCTTGAGAGCTTGCCTTTTATATTTTTCAAAGGAAGTGACTTCATTACGTAGGAAGTGACATAATCTCTAGAAAGTTCATGAAACCAGTAGAAATATGTTGAAAGTTTGAGGTCCTTCTAGAGAATTCCTTTTGTCGCCAAGGTCGCCAAATTTATCGCCAAGTCGCCAATTTTGTCGCCAAGATTAGCATCTCAGGGAAACGAATTTATAGCTTTGTAATAATATAATGAAATGGTTGTGAAAATGATAAAAGCCTATCATGAGACATATAAAAAGTTAAGAAAATCTTACAACCGAGACCAGCAGAAAGAATGGTTTAAGAAAAAACTTTAGAAATTCGTATCTGAAGCGAAATCAAAGTTATTTGATATTGCAGCGTGTAAGTGTGCTATGTCATACTCTTGTGTGTGTGGGAAAAAGGTAAGTTCATGTGACTGCCTTGTAGTTATAGAATGAAATTGCGTAAAAGACAAAACGATCCCATCCATTGAAAGAAAGTTTATGTACGATCAACGAACAACCAGGATTGCTTTCATCGGTAGTTTAGATAATAAAGGAACAGAGAAACTTCAGAAAAGAAAGAAGAGAAAACAACAAAACTTATTACAAGAACTGTTTCAGTTGACAATGACACTTGTAAAATGAAAATTCCTCGAAAATCCCTGAACGAAAGAAGAGATGAAATTGATTTGTCTTCATCTCCTTCGGCATCTCAAATCAGGTCAAAATTAACCTCCACTGCTTTGGTTTGTGATAGACTTGGAGTTTCTGATAGAGCTACAGCTGTTATTGCTTCCAGTGTTTTATATGATCTTGGAATGATTTCTGAAAAAGATGCTTCGCTAGTGATCGATAAAAGCAATACAAGGAGAGAAGAACAAAAGACAAGACAAGCTATAGGGCAAACTATGGATCGGCTAATAGTAACAAAGGGAATATATTTTGAGGGTAGAAAAGACAATACTATCTTTCAAGAAAAAATAGGAACTAAAATGTACCGAAGAATACGGAAAGAGGTGGGCAATATGTCGGCCACGTCTCACCAGCAAGAGGAACCGGTAGTGATATAGCCAAGTCCATTCTTAAGTACCTGGAAGATAATGATGTTGACATTAATGAACTGGAAGCAATTGGTTGTGATGGTACAGCAACAAACACAGGATGGAAAAATGGTGTTATCCGCAACATAGAGCTTAAAATTTAGCGCCCGCTGCAGTGGTTCATGTGCTTACCATAGCTGTATCGGGACAAGTGTTGCTGGCCACATCAGTCAGAATAACTGCAATAAGCAAGTTTAAGTGTAATTTAGAGTTGTAGGCATCAATTGCACAAAATGGTTCATTAACTTTTCAGATTTAATTAAATACTGCGTACATTTATAACATGGTAAAATACTGATTTTTCACGAAACTTAAAAACGTTTAACCCTAAAACGCGTACTCAAAATAAAAAGTGTGAATTTTATAAATGTTTTTTCCATTATTACGAATCAAAAATGAAGTTCTTGGATGTTATTAGAAACCAAAAACTGTAGCATGTATAATTTTAGCGTAAAAGTAAATTTTTAAGGGGTTTTTTTGTCATTTTTCCAAACTTTAGGCCTCTTGCGTGAACTGAAGATTAAAAGTATAATTTTTTTCCATATGTTTCCGTTAATTAGCATGCTAATACAGAACTGTTGCCCCGTATTAGAATTCGATACTCGAAAAATTGATTTTTTCGACGATTTTTTAAATATTTTTTTTTTTTTTTAATTTTTTCCAAACTTTAGGCTCTTTGCGCGATTTTAAGATTGAAAGTATAATTGTTTCCATATTTTTCCGTTGATTAGAATGGTAATGCACAACTTTTGCGACCGGTTTGAATTCGCTATTCGAAAAATAGATTTTTTTTTTCCCCGACCCACCCTACTATATATTTCACTACGATCATCTTAAGAAAAAAATTCCTAAGCATAACTGAAAATTAAAATATATTATGAATGTAATTAAAATTACAATTTTCTTGGAATACTATTATCTCCGCCTCACATTCTT
>BGPR01015203.1:0-37258 GCA_013235015.1 Araneus ventricosus
ATAAATCAAGAATATTAATTTCATGTTTTGTATATAGGATATTTTTTATATAGTCAACAAATCTCAATAGTAGGATTAAATTAAAATTGAGCATTCAAATCTGTTGTTACAGTGGAACTTGAGTTGTTTTTAAGTTCAATTCATCAGTAACTGGATTTTTTTTTTCTTCCAGTCCCTTGAATTTCCTATCAACATGATGTTAAAATATTGTCTATAGTTCCAATTTGTTTTGGTTAATTTGAAGTCGGAAATAAAAATTGTGTGTGGGAGGGGGTGCTTTTTTTTCTGAATTGATTTTGTTTGTCAAATAAGTCCATTTTTTGTGCCCTATTTATCTGGTAATATATTCAACAACAAATGTGACTTTTTTTTTTAAAGCTTTGCACACACTAGATATGAATTGTACTGTTTATTTGGTATCTTATTGTACAGTTATATTTAAAATGTTGTACACGCTTTATTGAAACTCGTAACTTGGGTTGAAATGTACAAGTTGGAACACACTCTAATTAAAACGGCGCCAAGTCACCAAAGCAAGATGGATGAATCGTAAACAAACGTGCATCGGTCGCAGTTAAGAGTTAATTATTTAAAGTTTATTATTCTTCGAACCCATTTGTGTTTATGGTTTGTCGTTACACTATCTCCTGTTTTAAATGTAGAATTTCAACAGAACTACTAGCTTTTCTAGCTCATTGAATGTAAGGAATCTGTTTCTTTTAATTATTCTAATGAAGCAGGAGAAATTGTGTTTGCAATGCCTGCGGCATCTGAAGTGGGCACCAGGCAAATTTTTTTAACATAAAAAAACATCGGTGGCTTCGCTTTCAGCAAAGCAGGATCCTAGTAGCTTCACTAGCTTAGTGAATGTACTGAATCAGCTTCTTTTAAATTACTCTAATGAAACAGCAAAGCTACTAACAGCAAATGTTTTTCAAAACAAGTAATAGTAAAAAATTAAGATTTACTCGGTTCTAATATTTGCACTTGGGAGGAAACGCTCTTAATATATGAAAAAGAAAAATGAACAATACAGCTCATTAAGGAAACCGTCGTGCAGGTGAAGACAGAATTCCAAATGATGAATTGCAAAATATGACCAACCAACTTCAAAAAGTCCATGCAAACTATTTTTATTATAAGGCAAAGAAAAATCTCAATTATGTGATCGGAAAAATATATAATCACTAAACAAACCCAAGTTCTATTTGTCATTTTTTTTACTAATTAAAATCATCCTAATTAAAATATATTTTATTATTTAATTAAATATTTTTAAGTTTTATAAAAATCCGTGTAGTATGTAAACAACGCAAAATGCTTGCCATGACGTAAGCAATCTAGCCGATGGGTTGCCAATGGAACTAATTTGCTTGATTCCTCAGGTTACTATATTGGTGATGAAATCGCATGTGTTCCAACTTCTAGATACCAACCGTAACTTGTTTATTAAAATTATTATTTTTAAAATCAATAACTTTTTTAAAAATGTAGCTATTATTATTTATTAAAATTACTGGAACATTAGTTATTATGTCTCAGTAATGTATCATTTATTAAAAACTATTAAATATTAAAAATAAATCTTAATTGCCTCAAACCTTTGGGGTCCTTTTATTTATCTCAAAAATTGTTTTCTCTTGCTATAATTGTTTTTCATAAATCAAAGTTTTATTGCTAGTGTTAGGTTTATGTAAATACTTAAATTAAATGGTAATAGTTTGTTTGTTATATCTAAGATTAAGGAATGGTTAAGATTATACTAATAACATCTAGCAAATCAATGAGAAGTATATTAGACAGCTAGCCTGCCAGTTTCTAATTAACCAAGTTCCAGAGTATAATACTTAAGAAGTAACTGTGTTAGTTTCCAATACCCTTAAAGTTTTCGGGTAAGGCTTAAGAACATGGTGTCATCGCACCAGCCATCCCAAAACGTGCCAAACATCCACCATTTTGGATAGTGATAAGAATTGGTAAGGCGCCATTGGAGAGTTGCGAAAGATATCCATGATTACAAGATTTAGCAAGAAATTGCCACAAAAATTTCCACTTTGGTGACCGCACCATGTTCTTCAATCTAGCCAGTTTTTTTTATAAAATAAAAACCTTTTTTTTTTTTTTTTTGTTTTCATAAATAGATTAGCAAGTTTCTAATGTGTATGTGTCCTAAGTGTATGGTGTGCTGTTTGTTTATAATTACATTATAGTACTGTAAATTAAAGAGAATTCTATTTTGAAATTAGGCACAATTATGCATTTGGGTACAAACTCCAAAATAAGCATTTTCAGATATCACTGTTTTCTCAAAGCATGCCATAAAAAAATTCAAATTCTGCATTGTTCCAAGATTAATTATTGCATTATAAATTAGCCTGTTATGCAGTGGATTGTGGTTTCAATTCTTTACATTAAGCTACACACACTTGATTACAGCTTACAATAGTGATTCTGAAAATTGATAGTTTGTTCCCAGTTTCAGTACTTTGTCTAATTACAAGTATTAAGATTTTAATCAAATCTCAGAATTCTCTGATTAAATGTTTTTAAATAAAGTTCAAAATGAAATGAATGTAATAAAATTATATAACTTTTTGAGTAAAATATTATTAGGTTTATTTGGTTAAAAAAAATAACTTGCTGCTCAGAAGTAATTAAAAGCGATTTTATTCAATTCACTTATACAAATGGAACTAACTTCGAATTGTGCATGTTGTTGTATAGCTGTTTTTGTAAATCAGTAGAGAAAAAAAAAAATTCAAATACTTTCTTGTTCCTAAATAAATTATTGTATTGTAAGCTTGTCTGTTCTGTAATAGATTGGAATTGGCTCAATTGTGCATCCTAAACTATAAAGTATTAGGGCAAAGTTTACAATAGTCAACCCAAAATCTATAAAATGGCAGTTGGCTCCTTATTGCATAACTGCATCCATTTAGAAGGCAAGCAAGTTATTATAACTTCTTTGTGTATATAGTATAAAAAGAGAAGGGTTTTAATCGTCAACAAATTCAGCCTTGATATTTTTATGCATATCGTAGTCGTTCAGGCAAAAGTCACTAAGTCCAAAACTACAGTTTTGATATGTGAGCAGTTTAAACTTACTTGATTTTGAGTCTTTACTATAAATAGTAAAAATTATTTTACAGATTTCTAAATCCTATGGTTGACTGACATTTAGATAACAGGTTTCTATCCTGAAATAATTAATTGCAAATTCAAATTGACTGTAGTAGTCTGTCAAAATTTTTTTGAGGACTTAGTGACTTTTTTGAAGACCTCCTTGAATAATAATAAAATGAAATTCTCTGTCTGTGAACACAATAACTGAAAAATGCAGTGAGCTAGATGGAGGGAATTTGCATATGGTCTTAACCCCACAATTGTAGATTTCTAAAAAAAATTTGACTAAAGTCTCTCTGTCCTTCCACATGGATGTGAGCATGATAATTACCTAGATGGGTGAAATTTAACATTGTTTTATAACCAGAAATGTAGATGTATATCAAATTTTGGACCAAGTCCGTCAAAGGTTGGATGTCTGTTAGTTTGTCTATTTGTAGGTCTGTGAACACAGTAGCTCAAAAGTGTAGCAAGCTAGATAAATGAAATTTGGAATATGATCTGGAGATGACAATTGTCAGTTTGTATCAAATTTTGGATCCAATTGGCCAAAAATCAAATAGATGTGTACAAATTTTAAACCAAACCTGCCAAAGGGTGCACACTCTGTCTGTGTGTATGTAAATACAATAACTTAAAAACTCGACAAGCTAGATAGATTAAATTTAGTATTTGATCTTGGTACCCAAATTTTAGATCTTTACAAATTTTAGACTCAATCAAAAAGTGAGAAGAAATCCAAAATGCATAGTCAATTCTCTTCATTATACTATAAAACTTCGTCAGAAATCATGCCTTAGTGTTTTTTTTTATTATTATTATTACTATTAATATGGTGTTCAAAAGTTTTTTTTTTTTTTACAGGTGAAAGGGAAGAAATTGAAATCACAACTCAGAGACTACTTAACAGGACATTAACTGTTGAAGTGAATGTTAGCACACCAAGAAATGAATTTCAAGAAAAAGCCCTGAGTAATGTCAACAAGTTATATGATGATTTGCTGGTTACTTTGAGATCTGACCTTAATAATTCAAAAACAGTTTTGCAACAGTACATCAATGCATGTCTATCTGATTGTAAAGGATTGTTTAATCAGAAGTTTCAAGCTGCTATATTGGAATGTACAGCAGATGATCAAAAGCAAATGCGAAAGCGACTTGAAGCCCTCATGCAATCTTTACCTAAAGTTTAATCCTATAAGCCCCTTAACTGGTTTGTTTTCCCAAGTATAATTAGATGACACCTTCTATTTTTGGAATGCATTGTTATTTTAATTCAATTGAGAACCTGAAGAACAGTTGAAATGTTTATGGATCCCATGTAATTGTTGTATTGAATTATAATGTCTGTAAATGGCTTAGTTTTAGTTTATAAATTTAAAATGACGATAATGAAATCCATGTGTGACATGCGGGCAAAGCAGTTAAGGGGTTAAGAGAAGTGTTTTTTAATTGTCTTCCTGTTGCCTGTGCTGAAAATTGTATTTACTCTTGCTCATGCTTTACTTGTATTGAGAGAATCTTAATAATATACCTTATTTTAAAAAGTACAAAGAAAGAAGGAAAAATGCTGCTCCATATTTACTGATGTTTCTGATCTATTATTAAAGTGTGTATACCTTGCAAACTGAACAGTTCATAAGCTGTTGCAAAGAAATTATTTTCGCGACAGCCCAACTGCACATCATGGGAGAAGAACAAACTCAATTCATTAATCATTGCTTGTCAATTGCCAATGGAAGGTCTGTGGAATAAACTTTGGTTTGTATATTGGACCTTGTTTGCAAGAAGTCTGCAGGAAGCAATGAACATGTCCCAATGTGAACTGCAAACCAGCTCTTTGTGAACTGTTTGGATTAGAAGTGTATACACATCTGTAAGGTTTCATGATTTTAAATATGAATATTTATCTATTGTTTAGTTTTCAGTCGGAGCCATTCCAATTTATTTAAATATTGCTGACAATATATTTTACCTTATTTGTTTGAAATGAATATATATATATATTTTTTAAAGAGATATCCAAGTCCTATAAACATAAGAAGAGAACCTTTGCAGTGAATTTCAACTATAAAACCTGGATCATGCTTTCAGGACCATTGTTTGTGTCTTTATAACACTTTGTTGTTTAGTAGCAGCTTATTAATGTAGTGTTCAAAATGGATGTTTGCAAACACATTGTTTTAGAGTGACTCAAGACAAAACCACCACTGTGTTTAATTACATTGCTTAAATCTTTTGTTTTAAAATTATGAAAAAGGCCCAGGGTGCATATTTCTTGCCTTGAAACAAAGATGTTAGTTGTTGGATTAAATGTCAATAGTAGACAAAATTATACGTTACATTGCCAAAATATTAATAAGAACTTCTTACTTGACAGAGCTTTCTGATGATTTCCTATTTAAACCAAATATGAAATTATTTTTATATCATAAAAGTAAGCATATTTATATTTTGACCTTAGAAAGTTTTAAATTTTGAGGTCATTGACTTTGAATAATGCACTGCCAAAGACCCCATAAGATTAGAATTTTAAAATCCATCATTTGTGTACTTGCCATTTATTGAGTTTTAAATATTCCCTATTGTTACATTATGCATTTTCATATTTTCTACCAAATGAAAACCTTACAGTAAGTAGGGGAGAGTGTTGTACCTTTGACCGATTTTCGGTATTAAATTTTTATTAGCTTCCTTTGTAAGCTAACTATTCTGTTGTGTGTGCTAACCTAAACTCTGCTTTGTTTTGCATTTGTTAGATATTTTCAAAAGCTAAAATTTTTAATTTTAACATTTTTAATTATTTTTTTAAAAAAAACTTTGCACGGTAGTCAAAGGTACGACACCATGTTGTACCTTTGACCTGCACTTATTATGAAAACAAGCATAAATAGGAAAATTAATTTTAATCATATAAAACAATAAGATAGTTATTTTTTATTAAAACTCAAGTTTTTATACATAAAAACAAGTTATTTACAAGATTCCATAATTTTTAAAAGGTTCATTCATTTTTAAAAATACATTCATTATGCTACAGTTTAATGAACATCTTTATTAACTTCATAATTTGTAATTAATAATGAATTAACTTCTAATTAATAATGAGCATCTTTATTCACTTCATCTTTATTAATTTAATAATTTTTTATTAACTTCATTTTTCCTGCACAAATTTATTGCAGCGTTCACATCTTCTTGATTTTTTTTCTTGTTATTTTAGTGCTGTCAATTATCCTAAAACTATACTTATTGTAGATTTTTTATAGTTTTTTTTAAAAAATAAATACGGATTGATAATCAATGCTTTAATATAAAACGTTAATACTGAAACTTTGATTTGACCTAACAATTTATATACAATTATATAATTTAGGAAAAATTTATATCCTTAGTTTCCCCAAATAAGAAGTATTTAGAAGTACCTCTGACCTGGTCAAAGGAACAACACATCATGGTAGTTTAAAGTTCAACATTGGTACAGTTTTACATTTAAACGTTTATAACTTATTTTTGGTTAGCAATAGAAAATCTCAAGAGTTTGCACGAAAGAGCATTAGTCTGTCTATAGTATGTATACCCTAATATAATTTATTAATAGCTTCAAAAAATGTTATGAGGCAAAAGGTAATGTCTGTAATATTTACTTTTTAGTGCTGAAATCAGATAAATATTTTTATTCAGCCCAGTAAGTATTCCTTTCAAACAGCAACAAGCTAAACTAAGCAATTGGTTCATGGTCTTTGTACTAAAGACACAAACTTCCAAATTTTGTCCCTATTTGTCAGCACAGACTGTAGTGGTCAAAGGTACAATTGGTCAAAGGAACAACACTCTCCGTATTATATAAAAATTTAAACCTTTCCCATATGGATGTTTTTAAGATCGAATAAGTTAGAACTCAAACAGGAATGGCATTAGAATATGCTCGACTGTAGTAGGGGGTCACGGTCTGCCCGATGGGAGGAGGGTTGTAATGAAATTGGTCTCAAATTTCTTCCAAATTCTTATTTATCTACTAGTTGAATACCCCTTTGCTTGAACAGGATACAAAAATTTTCCCCAGCAGGAGGCACAACATCCCCAACAGGGGGTATTGGGGCCACACCTGAACTCGAAGGGTTTAACATTTTAAAAATAGGTTTTAGTTGCACTGATTTGTATCAAATGATATGCCATCTTCTTGGTATCATTCATAATAATTGAGACATAAGAGGGTTTAAAACAAAACTTATCGTGTACAGTTGTCCTGTATTGCTCATAATAAATTAATTTTTTAGTAAATATTGAATTAATTCCTAATAATTAAATTAAAACTGTTTATAACAAAAGGCATGGTGAAATTGGTTAAGTGTTCAACTGAGTTCTCTTGCAATAAGAATTTCAATAGTGGATTTTTCCAGTCTTGGAATTTTTATCTCATAAAAATCTAAATTTTTACGGATAAAAGATTTAATATCTTCTTTAAACAAAGAATTGGACATACGAGGATATTTCTTAAATTCCAAGGTATTCAAATAAAAGAATACTATGGCATTTAAATATACAGTATTAAAAAAATCCAGACAGTAAATATTCATGGTGCTAAATACCTCTATTTTGTGGTATAAATATCTAAAGTGCTATGTTCTATCAAAGTGGACTTTATGCAATTAGGAACCAACTCCGAAATGCTCATTTGGAGATGGAACTTTTTTTGCTAAATATTCCAGAAAAAATTGTAACACTACAATACATTTTATAAAAATTAATTCATGCTTTATTATGAGTAGTCTTTAGTACAGCAGACTGGAATTTGTTCAATTTTGTAATCACTCTCCTAGATACACAAAATAGTTTATTCCTAAATGTATAACTGAGTCCAAATGTTGATTTCTGCAAATTGCTGTTCATAGTTGACAAATCACCCTCAACATTTCGTAATTCAAAGGTTCTTAAGCTTCTTTGTTATTTGTTATTAGAAGAGCAATGGGATTCTTAGAATAGTATCTTAAATCAAACTTTTTTAATTTGATGACAGAAAGATATGTTGATATATATGCATTTTTTTTTATTATTAATCTTATTTTTGTTAAAAAAGGGAGTTGTAAGAAATTGATCCATGGATTATATTTTTACAGCTAAAGAGAGAGTAACATTTATTGATGAACTAAACTTAACTAAAGGAATGGCTTTGGAAATAAAATATTAACAAAGCTATCTTATAGTTATTAAGATTGAGGTAACTTTTACAAGATAATACAATCAAGAAAGATCTTAATACAAGAAAAAAGCCCTCCTCTTTTTTGCCATGTAACACAGCTGTAAACCAGAAACCAGTTTTGTGTATGTTGTTTTCTCCTTTCCCCTATTAGATGATGGTTCCACCTTTTTGCCTTTGAAGCCAAGCTTTAATAGCTGGACACATAAGCTCATGGCTCAACTGGAGTTAATAGCACAATTACTCTATGGAATACTATTTGAGTTGTTCATTTTCTTTTTATATTATAATTATTAACATGCAACTTATATTCCAAAATTTAGGTTGTACTTTGAGTACCCTTTTTTTTTTTCTATCATTCATGATCAAAAATTCCATCTGAGAGTCTGAAAGAGCCAAGAATTACTGAAACAATTCAAAAACTTCAGTCAGTCTTCAAAACTGATCGTGTCAATTAAAAGTGCTTCATTTTAATCTTATTAACGACGAAGTCGTATGTGGAATTGTTAACGCATTTAAAAATTCAACTGATGGATTTTTTTTAAATGCAATGCAATTTTTGGATTATTTTTTCAAATTATTTTATACATTAGAAAAAATTAATTCAATTCTATTTTATTGGACAATTCATGCTGTCTTTCCATCATAAATCTACCATAACTGTGTTGAAAAAATTTGCATTGCTTTGTCTGAAAAATGTGTTGTTTTAATTATGAGGAAGAAAGTTCAAGTTTTCTATGAAGATAGATTGTAAACTGTGATATTTGTTTGTACTTTTGTCTTATGTTTTTTTAATGTTGATTTGCTAAAGTATTAGTATTTGTTGATTAGTTTAATTGATTGAGTGGATTGCAAAATAGTGTTTAAAAATAAATACATCTAATTGTTATTTGGTTAGCTTAGATGTTTTTAATTATTAGTAAATGTCTCTTATATATAAACCATCATACCATATTTAACATAATTATAGAAGGACTAAAAATAATGTAAAATGTATCCTGATACCCCATCTCCTACTTATATCCATCATTATTTCTACTAAGACGGTGGTTCAGTATATTCTGTTGATTTGATTTATGATTATTGTTATTTCTTACTTACAATTCTGTATAAAATGATTTGTATGAATGATGTTTGTGTACTGTTTTTAAACAGGCAAATGAAGATTTTGCTTGTTTTATTATTTAGTACGAAAAGAAAAATCTACTACCAAAATTGAAGCTCTTTGGACAAATATATATTTTTTAAGCTGAATATTCTTGAACATTAAAAAAGGAATTTTTGGAAAGATATGAAATTAACCCTCTGACTGCTTATCCTGCAATTTTCACAAGCAACATATATATAGCAAAATTTGCTCATCCTGTGATATCTGTGGGCATGCATTTGTTTATTCTATTTAAAAACATATCCTGCTGTTTCCATTTTAATCTTCAATAATGCATTTTATGCAGTATTTAGACTTTTAATCATGTTTTGGTCAACAGAGGGGTTAGTTGTCCTCTAAATTTCATATATTTGCATAAAGTTCGCCAAATATATGTAGGTTTCAAATATCTAGCAAAAAAGATTGAACAGTCAGAGGGTTAAACAAGATTTTCTATTCTAATTTTCATGAAAGTACAATTTAAAAAAAAAATATTCAAAAGGTCAAAAACTGTATTTCATAGTTTTAAAATTGTATTTTTTGATAACTAACTAATAATCTAAATTATACTTTCTGGACAAATTATGAAAATGCCTTTTAAGTATTTTGTATCTTAATTAACCTTTTCAAGGACACTGACACATATGTGTATGTTTAGTCTTTCTTTGAATTTTTCTTCACCTAAAATAATTTAAAACAATTAGTTCATTTTTTTTATAATTCACTGAATAGATAATATGAAAGAATATAATAGAAAGGCAATAAATAAATAAAAGAATACAATGTAATAAATAAAATTCACATTTTCTTTTGTTTAAGAAAGATTATGCCCATGAAGAGGTTGAGTGTTTTAGTAAAATAACTATTTCTTTCGTCTGCGAAATTTAAGAATGTTTTTATATTCTATTCTTTATTACTGTTAAAACGCTGTTATCCCAATTATAAAATATTGTGCCTTAAACTTGTAAGAAGTATTTTTAGCTTTTAACTGAAAACTTTTTACTGGATTCAAAATATGAAAACAGATTTTGATATTTTTGAAATATTATTTTGAGGTACTATCATTAAAAATATAATATTAAACTATAGTTTGTGGTATTTTACAATAAGGAAATATACCATGTTTCCAAACTGCCATAATTAACTTATTTTCATTTACTTCAACTTTGTTTCATAATTTAATAAAGTTATTTATCTTTCATGTGCTGTATTTTTGTCTCTGTATATAAATGTATCTTAAGATAATGATTTTTAGGCAAGGAGAGTTGCAAATTCTAAATTATGTTTATTTCAATTTATCCAGTCTCCTCAATTTGAAGTATGAAAAATATTAAGAGTAAAAATAATACACATCATGCCTTGAATATTTAACTGAAACATGTCTTGGTGTTACCAAGACCCAAAGTGAAAATCTATGCTGGCTTTTGAAAGTAATGAAAATTGAAGGCCTATTGAACTTAATTTAAACACTAAATAGCTATGCTAAAATAAAACTTTATCAGGTGTGTATATATATCTCACTTATAATTTTAACTATTTCACATTTACCAAGCAACTTGATATTTACTTTCTGATTTAGACAGTTTGATAGGATTCTTCCTCGGAGTACAATTAACTAAATTTCATACCATTGTGCTTTCAAAAAGGATGCATTTCTACTGGCCACAACCAAAAAATATCATATACTTAATGTCTTACTTTAGCCCTTTAAAGAGTAATGTGAAAACACCGAGAACTTTCATCCGTACCTGTGGTTTGCATTAGTAGCAGTTGATGTCATATTTTTGGACTTTTGCCAGATTTTTTTTTTTTTTTCAAACGGGTGAGTAAGCAATTTTTTGACTTCTTCTCAGACTAGTTATTATTTTGGTGCTGAACAAATTTGAATTTCTTTTTCGAAATGCTTGAGGAACAAAGTTTTCAAACCTGGTGCATCTTGGATTTTGTGCTCCTCCATTCTGGGAAATTAACCTAGGTTTATGGTTTATTCAGCTTGAATACCAATTTAAGCTTTCTGGAATCTCTGTGTATAGGATTTTGAGTCGTTTTTCTCTATCTGAAAGTTCCAAACTGCAGGTACTTCTCCAAGACTTGCAGTTGGGTGATAAGTGACCATCTCGGTTGTAAAAAGAGATGAGGAATTTAGTTGCAGGAAACGTTAGTGAGGATGTCTTGAAATCAATTTCAATACAACAAATTCTACCAGTCTCAAATGATAAGTTAGACAGTTTGTCACTCATTGCTGATAAAGTTAACGAAGTTTCGCATTTTAATCCGGTAGTAGATTCTGTTGCTTTGGGTAGTTCGGTAATACAATCCCTTAAGGAATAGATTGTGGATTTGCATGCTGAGATCAAGCGGATATCTCGCACCAGATTAAAGCAACCCAACAGAAATAGGCAAGGAAATTCAAATTCTTAGGTAAGAATCTAACCTAAGCGGTTGGGGTTCTACAGCGGTCTGCCCTGTAGAGCCCCAACACACACATTCTCCTTTATAATTCAGATATTTTGATCATTTTAAAAATACGCCGCGAAAATTAATGTAACGGTAGGACAAATAGTCTGTCTATCAATCTGGTTTTTCGTTCAGACAAATAAGTCGGCAGTTTGAAATCAATTTATTTACGTTTTCGTTATGGATTAGAAGGTAAATATCAAGAGGGGCTCGACTAAAAAGGATTGATATCTCTTTAGTAGTCTCGGATTGCATGCCTTGTCAAATGCAATAGGTCGTCGACAGAAATGGTCATATACATCCGTGTCAGTGACGAATTCGGGGAAGGGTTGCAGCCTCCCCCAGAGCTAAACCAAAATTTTTGATTTTTTTTTCAAGTCACTACAGCAATTTGTTTTTAATCTCCTTTTTTTTTTAAAAAAAAAGTGTCAACATTGCGTGTCCTGCAGGGGTGAAAATCCTCCGCGGATCCGCGATTTTCCGCTTTTTTATATATATCTTTTTGTCTCCGCCTTTTTTTTTTTCTTTTACATTTTCATATTCCGCTTTTCTTTTTATTATTCACTTCCGAGGATGAGGAACCAAATTCCCCGGCCCTCCCTGTTGGAAAGTGAGTGACAGGGAAAGGAGTGAGCCCGAAGAAAACGACGTTCCAACACAGGGCTTGTGTCTCATTGTGATTGATCATGTGGATTGGAGGCAAGGTTTCAAACTATTGGCCTTGACGCCATTTCATTTCCCAGTGTTCGGCATAGCATCGCATACTGGAACGCGAAGTTCGAATGCGCTAAAGCGGCCATTCATCTCAAATCCAAAATGGAAATTTTGGAACAGGGGAAAGAAAAAACAATCGCCAAGGTCGAAAACCTATGAAAATTAGAATAGGGGCTAGTAGAAGTCAGATTTCCAAACAAGCGGAAATCCGACAGTTCGCGTGGGCAGTCGGTGCATCAAAAGCTTGACTGGATCGGGACCCTGCTTAGAGGGTAGCGAGTAGCATATCTGAAATCCTTGGAGTGGGGGAAGGAAGAGGAGATCGAAGAGCAGCTGGGGAGAGAAGATCGCTTCCCCCTTACCGCAAGCGCACTTTGAAACATCAAGTTCCGCGGTGAGTGTGTCGCACTTTGGAGCTACAGTTGAATGATGCGCATGATTTTTCGTCTTGAATGGGTAAGGGGAAAAACAGTGTTGGGGCAAATGGAATGGCATGAACAACAGATGAATGGACAACTTTATGTTTGTCTACGCGAAAGAGTTTTAAAATTGTGATTTGTGTCATTAACATTTTTAATTATGTCTACGATAAGAACTGATATTATCACCCGTGAAAGTGCCGAGAATAATAATCATTTGGAAAACGGTGTTAAAAAGACCATAAAAATCAATGGAGATGGGAATGGCTAAAAATAGCTCAGAGAAGGGTGAAAAAAAGTTTTAGAAGAACTAAATAATTAATTGCAGCCAAATTTTTAAAAAATTAAATGCACTAAAACAAAACAGTGGTCGCTACCAAACTATTAAATCTATGTTTGAAAACATGACACAAAAAAATAAGTTTGTATAAAAAGAACTATTTGAATTAACTCATTCATGGCAGTTTAGAGGTTAAGGCATACTTAATTTGTGTTTATTCATAAAACTGTTATTTATGCAGGACTCTTTTGTGCCTTTTTCTTTTATAATCCAAAATTTGATTTATATATTTTAGGTTTATTATATGTATTTTATAAAACTTTATTAATTGTATCTATTTTAAGAAAGTGAGTAAAAAACATTGATTTTTTAATGTTAAAAATAAGTATTTGTAATTGAAAAAATTCATACATGGCGGTAAGAAAGACCATATTTTTTCATAATTTTTTTTTTGGTGATGAATAAATCATTCATTAATAAGTGTTTACTTATCTCTTCCTTAATGCATGTCTCTACCCACGTAAAAATGTAGCTACACTCACTCTAGTGAATTTTCCTCTTTTTCGTATCTTTGCTGTTTTCACCCCTGGTCCTGGCTTGTCGGGCTAGAAAATTTTCCCACCTTCCTAGTCATTCCAATCGTGCTCGTAGCGGTGACGCGGTCGAAAATATTTTTTGGCTAGTTGTTTCGTTATGTTTTTTATTATATTATCGGAAGTATTTTAGTGTTCTTTATAATTCTTACTGTCAGGCGAGTCTGTAAAGTTTAAAGTGTTTTGGTTTACACAAGCCATGAGGTTTGACATTCGTCACGGCGATTTTTAAAAAAAATTATGAGCCTTCCCCCAGACCCAAATCCTGGATTCGCCAATGCATCTTGTTAAATTGTAAATAGTTAATGACTATTGTATTTTATATGAAAATTTTCAAAGTTTAGCTCTATGTTAAGTATGTGTATAGAATGTAATGTATTAAAAATTTTATGTTTATAAATTTTTTCTTTGTTTAACTGTCATTTTTCTGTAAATGAACGATGCGTTTCGAATTCTTATTTAATAATTTTTAATGGCCCTTAACTGTAAACTTAAAAAAAAGAAAAAGTTCTTAAAAAAATTTCATCGGCTAAAATTAAAGCTTGAATAAAGAAAAGTTTTAACAGAATGACCGATTTTCTACGTTTACATGTATTGAAACCGGCTCCTTAATCGTTTTTCTTGTATATCTCCGGTTGTTGTGAATCGATTTACCTCAAATTTTATGTCTGGAGATTTTTATTATGCAAAATCATTTAGAAGATGAAAAATTGGGGGTTGTCATTGCAAAATTTGAAGATGATGCTATTATAAATATGCAGATGGCCCCTTATGCAAATACAGTTCACATATTTTGAAAGAGGACATACTTCCAAATTGAATGACATATTTTCCTTGAATTTAATTTTTATGGATAATGAGAAGTGATCGGATACTCTTTTGATGGACTGTACCAAATTTCGTAGCTGTAGCTCCAGCGGTCTACCCTGTAGAGCGCCAACACACTCGCATTCCCCTTCATTATTAGTAGAGATAAAGTGAAGAGAAACGAGAATGCATTTTTAGCCTATCCCATTGATCGATGAATCAAAAATTTGTTGATCGTCTACAATTTAGGTGTCAAGCCAACACACCAATTTTCACGAATTTAGCTTTCTGTCTTTTTAATTTAACATTCATTTACGCACGAAAAGATAGATTGGAAAGTTAAACATTATCATGGGTTTGATCTGAAATTTGGCAGAGAACTCTAGTAATAAAAGGATATAGCAAATTTCTTAGATCTAGATCATAGAGCTTTTGAGTTGTGTTCCTATTGTTATGGAAATCGTCTGGTGGGTGTACGTTAGTGCAGTCCAACAAGCAGAATAAAGAAAATAAAGCTCTTTATTTTACGAAGATTTCAGAGACGCAAAACGTAACACAGGTAACAAAACAGCACTTGTATAAATTTACAATACAGACAAATAACTAATAAATCTCCGAAATAGCACTTTCAGTAGCGCTCAAAGTCTATCAGCTCAAGCTTCACTGTTGATCAAAGTCAAAACCGACTACTCTTGGTTTGTGAGCTTGCTTTTATACTTTTTTTCAACAGGAAGTAACGTCATTACATAGGAAGTGATGTAATCTCTGGAAGGTTCATCAAATTACTAGCTCCCAGTAGAGTTAGGTTCACAGTTCAGGATTTTTCTAGAAGATTCCTTTTGTCGCTAAAATTAGCATGTCAGGGAAATAACTCTACAGCTTTGTAACACTATGCGCATTGTTGGTTAGCGGACTACTCTTCCTCAGATTTCGTCCAAAGTTTGATAGCAATTGTTTTAAGACCACATGCCAAATCTCATTCGTCAAAGCCACTTTTTTTTAAGAAATATTCTTTAAGCATATCTCCAGACAAAATGATATCGTCGCCTTCTAAGTTGTTGAGAGGAATTTTTTTGCAATTGCAAACCAATTATAAGAAACTCTTCCCAGATAGCAATTTTAGTTTGCAACAAGCTTGCCACAAATTTGTCATGACAAGAGTGCAAGTTTGCCACAAATTTGTCATGACAAGTGTGTAAGCTTGCAGCAAGTTAACGAAAGCTCCGAAGTCACCATGAAACCAACTTGCAGCAAGTTTGCCGTGTCAAACTCATTGCAAATTATAGCAAAAACAGAACACGAACACAACCCAGGATAGAACTCGCGACCTCCCGGTTCCGAAGCGGGGACGCTAACCGTTGAGCCAGCTGAACTCTGAGAGGAGAGGATAGATTCCGCTAAAGCATCGTTCGATGCGATTCGTATACGATTTATTTTAAACTATTTTCTGGTTTTCATTAATTTTTTGAGTTGAGAATACGATTTGAAGTCAAAGAGAGAGCGATTTTCGCTAATAACTACGTTTTGCTAGTAGAATAAATTATGAAATTAGAGTTCAAAAGTAATTACTTGAAAATTGGACAAAATGTCTAGTTATTATTTTTCAACAAACATCGACTGTTTTTTAGATTTAATTTTGTTTATAAACGTTAAAATTTCAAAAAAAAGAAAAAAAGAAAAAGGCGATATAGTTTTCTTTAAAGTGAGAGTGATATATTTAGTAAAAAGATGGAAAATGCTTCAAAAAATTTTTTTATAAAAAAGTTATTTTTTTCACAAATTATCATTGATTTATTGAATTAATAAAAAAGAATTACGGTCTAGGAGATGCTATTAAAAATCGGATGTTTTTTAAAACAGAGACAAAGATAATTATCTCTTTATTGTGCTATCTTTGCAGGAAGCTTGTTTCGCATACTTGCCGCAAGTTTGATTTGCAAAGAGGTGGCGCTACTTGTCACATCGAACTTGCTACAAGTTCGATTCAAGTTTGACGCGTCAAATTTTGCCATGACAAGTCAAAATCAAACTTGCTGCAAACTTACGTGCTATCTGGGTTGAAGCTCTATTTTTTATATGATTTAGACCAGGCTTTGATAAGTTTAATGGAACAGGAAAGTCTGCTCATCAGAGGCGTAACTAGGGTGGTGTAGATAGGGCAAGTGCCCTGGGCGCCATTACCGGGGGGCGCAAAAATGAGGAATCAATTAGTTACATATAAGAGAAAGTATTTTTTAACTCTTATTCCTCAGATTCTTAAGAATCAAAGTGGTTCAAATCAAGCATGGGAAAACGTAAAAGGTGCAGTCCTTTTTACAACCTGAGAATGAACTCACGCTAGTTTTCTCAAAACAAAATACCAAATAGTTTTGTATTACAAAGATCTGTTAACCAAACCCCATTCTGCGAAATCTCGTTAAGGTCATTTCAAAGATTTGAGTCTCGGTAGGGGAAGGGGGTATGTATATTTGACCACCCTCAGATAGTTTTAGTTAAGGGGAGATAATAGTAAATCGTTAACTTCGCAGGGGGTGTTTAGAGGTTTCTCACGGTATGGTTGAAAATAAAAAGCTCCGTATTCATACCGATCGTCTTCTCCCGAAGTTCGTGATAAATAAGTAGGATTAAATTACTATTCAGGCTTTCAAACAGCAGAGTAAAGCATGGAAATAAATATTTCTACTTGTCTACGAAAGGCTGGATAAATTTCCTTAAAGTTGCAGTGGCGTACCGATCAGGGTAAGGTATAGATGCCATGGAGTCAAAACGTAACTGCGTCTATCCCAGATAGCAATTTTAGTTTGCAACAATGTTGACATGACAAGAGTGCAAGCTTGAAACAAGTTAACGCAAGCTTCGAAGTTGCATCAAGCTTGCCGCGTCAAACTAATTGCAAATTATAGCAGAAACAGAGTACGAACACAAATTTTAGAATCCATACAAACCGAATTCAGATCCAGGTGTAATTACTTTTTTCCATATTTTTTCTGTATGCTCACAAATATAAGCTTAACAGAATTGGGGAACGATTTGTAAAAATTTTGATAAGAAAAAATGTAAAAAAAGTGAAAGTGAAAATATCTGATATATTCCAAAAAATTACAAAAATTTTTGAAAAAATATTTTTTGCTCCAAAAATAATTTAGATATCAAAATTGGATCCATAATTTTACTTAGTGTATTAGGAGGAGTCTTCGAAAAGAATTTGGTGAGAAAATATTAAACACTAAATGAGAAGAAGCATTTTAAATACCAAACCGCTTGACCTAGGAACACGAAACTGGGGTGAGAGTGTGCACTTCTGAAATGTTTTTTTTTTTTGAAATTATAATTAATTAAAAATTAAACGAAATTTTGCCGTTTTTCTTTGATTACTTCCGAAAATATTGCGTCACAAAAATGATTTTTACATCATCTGAAAATTTAATTTTTTCTTCAATGGCATTAATTTTGCCGCAATGTGTTTTTTCTCTACTTTTAATAAATTTTAAAAAATATTTTAGGCGTAAATTACAACAATACTTTTCATTGTTGCAATGAAATTCAAAATCATTTTCATTGTTAAAACAAATATTTATTTGCTCGTTGTCGAAAGGAAAGATAATATCCGTATGGATTTTCTTTCCTTTTTTTTTCATTTCACCACTTTTTCTGTACATCTTTAAACAATGTCCTCTAATCTATAAGATTGTAAAAAATTATAAAATATATCCAGTTAACTGAATGATTATGGTTGTTATGTTTTAATCTATATGTATAAAAGAGCAAGTCACTCACTGACTCATCACCGAATCTCCCAATCCACTGGGACTAAAAACTTGAAATTTGGGTGTTCATTAATAAGGGATTTTTCGAAATTTTAGCTAATTAAAAATTACTTTAGATTTTAAGGTTTTTCCGCAATATCTTCGGAGAATATTATCACAAAAAAAACATTTTACCATCATATTGAGGTTCAAAAAATTTGCTTTTCAATGATACAATTTTTATTTCCATGCGACAGTCTGCTTAATATTAATTAATTTTTGAAAATGTTTTCAAACACAATTTCCAACAATGTTTTTATTGTTATCGTCTGCAGCTTTTTTGGAGCATGCTCGGAAGAGCTCCTTCACCGATTAAAAAAAAAAAAAGATAGGAAACATTATTAACTGGGAACTGATGATGGTAAGTTACGTTTTGAAACTAATTCCTGACGATATTTTGAAACGTAATTTGATAAATTTTCTGTAAATTGTTTATAAATAGGTGTATTTTCTTTGTACATATTTCTATTGTAAAAAATTTTATTGTGTTGTTGTTTACATTGAGAAAATAAATGAAAGTTTTTTTAAAAAAACTTAGTAATTGTTGGGATTTTGATGTAAAAACTCAACTCAAGAACCGGAATTCCTACTAAAGAAAGACTCAACTGCAACTAATAATACAGACATTAGCTGCGTGGCCCAGCGATTCACGGCCAATCTCGAATAATGTGATATTTCCTGGCTGAGAGAAGTGAGGTCCCGTGAGGCCTCGGGATCTATAATTTTTTCATATGCCCGCCTCTGTTTTTTTCAACAAATATTGTCACTTACTTTTCCCAACAAACGTTATGAAGTTAAACACCGTAAGACAAAAAAAGAAGAAAAAAAAATGCAAGAAAACGATTTTTTCCCGATGTTAATAAATCAAAACATAAAAGCTCGCTAATAAAGAAAACTAAATAAATAAAATTTTTTATACAAACCAGCTTCCGTGAAATAAATAAAAAAATGAAATAACATCAGATGTTAAAGTTTAATAATAGGGAAGAAAAAGAAAATTCTCTCTTCTCAATAGATGGCAGCATATGACTTATATAAGAGAAACTTTAAGAAATAAAACGTAAGACTAAAAAAAAAAAAATGCAAGAAAACTATTTTCCGATGTTTATAAATCAAAACACAAAAGCTCTCCAAAAAAGAAAAAAGCAACCTCTTATACAATTATTTTTTGGAGCAAAAAATATTATTTAAAAAAATTGTAATTTTTTGGAATATATAAGATATTTTCACTTTTTTTTTTAATTGTTCGGAATGTTTGAACAGCTCTTTTCGCCTTATTTGTTTAAGAGAGAATATTGGGCATGTGTTACGTTACCTCACTTCTTTCCGTCAGGGAATGATGCATTATTCGAGATAGACCGTACAACGCCGGGCCACACAGCTAGTTTCTATTATTACTTGAATGACGTGGAATTTTGTGGATTTTATTATTTTCTGAACTAGTGAAAGACCACGGGGTCTGTTTTTAATGCCTTTTTATAAGATTTTAATGATACTTTACAAAAGTTTTTATTGCCTCCTTCTTTTTACTGGTGTATTGTTCTGGTCTTATATTTGTATTTTACTCATTTGGATACATTCTGGGAGCTCCTCTTTTTAAGTATTTTGAATATTTTTAATGTTGGACTCCAGATCTGGTGATTAAAATTAAGCAAAATTTAATTAATTTATGGTTCTCTCTAAGTGTACTATCGATTCAGTGGCGTATTTCATTGGGTTTTTTTCTTGTGTATGTGTTTTAGTTTACTTATTGTACTTTTGATGTTGCCCTTTTCTTCTCCAGTGTTTGTAACGTTCTGTGCGGTGTTTGTGATGTTTCTGTGTATGTCGTGTCATATTGCCTTATTTTTATTTTCTTTATATTTCCCCGCCGGTCTGCTCCAGGCCCCTTTCGGGCAGGCCAGAACCAAGTTTAGCACAGTTTTTCTTTTGTTTATGCACAGCCAGACCGTTTGTCGTGCCGGGACCAAATTTGTTCCGGTACCAATTAGCACAAAAGGGAGCTAACGCCGTAAATATTGTAAAATTTGAATTAAATTTTTAATTATTTAATTTTAACTGTTAAATTTGGTCGTTTTTGATGATTTTCGCCAATTTTCTTTCTCTTTTTTCCCCCTGTTATTAATCATTCACATTCGGTGTTCCAGAATTTCAGTTCTTGCATTTTTTTTATTTATTTCTCTTCATCATATATTATCTTTTTGAGCTGTGAAAACGGAAGCTGATTTGAATAAAAGGTTTTATTTTTTTTTTCTTTTGCAAATAATTCGCTTAGCGAGCTTCCGTGTTTTAATTTATAATTTTAAAATCGCTTTCTGGCATTTTTTCTTTCTATTTTTTTGTCTTATGGTGTTTTTTTTTTCGCAGCAGATAAAGCCGTCTGAAAGATTTTTTTTAAGTTTATATTTTTAATCGGCAACGCGGGGAAAATTTTCCGCAAATACAGTTTGTTGTTTGTTATAAATAAGCTTAAAATAAATGGTCTTTTTCGATACTTCCCGGGTTTTTTTCAAACATTTCTGTTATAAGGTAATATAAAGGTAGGTTTGAGAGGATATTTACGCTTGTTGAGGAAAGTTAGTGACAATATTTGTTGAAAAAAAACGGAGGCTGGCATATGAAAAAATACAGATCCCGAGCAACGCCGGGGGTTATCAGCTAATAGTATATATTTCATCTAACTGTAGCGATTCACTCCTTTAATTTCTGATGGGTCTCTATCTCATATATCAGTCATGGCGAACCTTCTTGAGAAGTGGGTCAAATTTTGTTCATTGTTTTTTTTAAAATATTAGCCCATTGGTCACTAAGTCAGTGGCGTCACTCGGGAAGGGGGAGAAGGTGTAGTAAAAAGGGTACCAATAATTTTGAAACACCGAAAACTTGTTAACAGAAAAACTTGACTGTTGACCTTTTTTCTTGTTGTTCTCACTTTTAAAATCCTCGAAAAGTAGTGATACGACAAAAAATCACTTAGCTAACGTCCACTTGCATATTTTTTTACAAATTCGCCATTAGATATTTATATTTTAATTTTTTCGATTGTCTGTTCTCTCTTTTTTCTTTTTTGCTATAAAAAATAAATTTATAAAAATCATTGCGTGAGTCATTTAAAAAGCCGTCGGGGCAGCGTCAGTGTCTGCCCCGAGGGTCTTAGATTCGCCAACTCTCCCATATGTGAATAATTTCTGTCGAATGATAATGTGAATATGAATAATTTCTATTGAAAAATAAATTTGTCATGAGTTCTCAAAGTGCATTTATTTTTCCGTTAATCATAAAATCATATTTTTTCTCTTTGTGAAATTCGTACTACTCGTTCTTTTAGATTTTAAAAAAAAAAACACCTTGTTATTTTCCCCTTTTATTCTAAACATCTGCTTAATTTAAAAAAATGAATGCCTAATAAATTGAACCCCTTCACTAGATGACAGCGGAAACGATATTCGTCTTAACATTTATAATTATGAAAATATTCTTTATTGTTAATTATCAGTTATTTATCATTTCCTTTTCGTATTTACTTGCACGTTTTCTATGTAATCTGAGATTTAATCATTTACTTTTTTTTATTCCGTTAAAATTAGATATCGTCTGCTTTAGTACGAAAAATGAAAATTTTATATTCTTGTTTGTTTTTAAATTCTCAAGTTGGCAACACCCATTCCGATATTGTTTTTATTCTCTAACGTTCTTTATTCTGTCGTTTTTGCCTCGTTCTGTCTTTTTTATAGATGGTTGTTTGCAGAAAAGCTAAAAATTTATTTTTATAATAATTAGTGACAAGTTTGGACTCTGTTTCTGTTTTTCACTGGTAAGAACCACCATCATTACTTTTTTACGTTTGTTGAATTCGCTGAAATCTTGTTTCATTTTATAATAGTTAGGTTAATTTTTTTAACTAAACGCCTTACTTTAGGTGCAACTGGGAACCCTTTTTTGGAAATTTTAATTAGTTAAAAATAAGCGAAATTTTGGCGTTTTTTCTTAATAACTTCTGAAAATATTATAGTACAAAAATCATTTTACACCATCTGAAAGTGTAAAGAATTACCTTCTTAATGATACTGGTTACGTTTCCTTATGATTTTTTCTCTATTTTTTTAAAAAAATTTAAAAACATTTTTTGGCATAAATTATAACAATACTTTTCATTGTTGCAATGAAGTTCAAACCGTAAGCAAATATTTAATTGCGCTTTTCTCTTCCAATGTAGAAAGCTAAGGTAATATCCTAATGGATCGTACTTTCTTTTTGTATTTCATCAATTTTTCTGTGAAATAATCTGTGATCAAAGTCGTCTAAAATAGTAAGTTTATTAGGAAATATATCCAGTAAGCTGAATGATTATGGTTGCTATGTTCTAATTCTTTTTAACAGCATGTTTTAATCCAGCTAACATGCTGCTGAATGCAGTGGCGAATCCAGGGCGGGCTATTGGGCTACAGCCCCCCCATCAGAGCCAAGCCAGAATTCTTGATTTTATTTAACATCATTACAACTGTTTTTTCTTAATTTCCTTCTTTTTAAAAAAATAATGAAAACGTTTCAACATTACTTTCTTGCTTGACAGGCTCAAAAATTTTCCTACTTTTGTAGTCATTCCACTTGTACTTGTAGCTTTGACGCTGTCGAATACTTTTTTTGGCTAGTTATTTCATTGTAATTTTTATTAAATTATCGAAAGTATTGTATTGTTTTTTATGATTCTTATTGTCAAGTGTGTAAAGTAAAAGAGTTTTGGTTTACTTTAACCTTGAGATTTGACATTCAACACGACGATACAAAGTTTTTATGACCTCAGCGGCGCCCCCGACGCGAATCCTGGATTCGCCACTGGCTGAATATAAAATGAGCCGCACCATTTAATATTCAAATCAAATGCATATTCTATATGAAGAATAAGAAAGGAAGTTGACGCCGACAATGATTAAATGTTAGATGACACGGACAGTTATTTGACTCTGTTAGGGACGTTCATGTAGACAATGTACAGAACAACTGCAACACCACTAAAAGAACACAGGTTAAATTTCTAAAACCGCCTCTGGTGATATTTCAACTGTGATACAAATGTTTAATTTATAATAAAAAAAATTGTTTTATTTCATGTGAGAAACATTTTAAGTTTCAACAGTGAATGTTATTTTTTTTCCAGATAAATTTTATGCTATCATTTATTACATGGTTTTGATGTAACACCACTTATGAAGTCAACGTTTTGTAAAAATAAAATATCTTAAACTGTTTTAGATAATGAAATGCTTCATAACATTCAGGAATACATTTCTGAAATTCAAGCAGCCTCAAAATGATAATTCGATGTAAAAATTTAAGGGTCATGGGAAAATGTTATAATAAATGGTCACAATTACTCTCAGTGATTTGTAGTTCTTTCTTCTACAATTTCAAAATCGAAATTAATTTTGATGAAATCCAATTGATGTATCATCATATTATCGAGTAAGAGTCAAATGACAGAGAGCTTTGAAGTATATTTTTTATAATATTTTGGAGAAATTCAATAGAATTTTTTGTAGCATTGTAACTTTTCAACCTATAGTTAACTTGGGCGAAAATCGGTTGATTTCATATTAAAATTTGGCGTAAATTAGGTATATTTTTCGTAACTATATAATAGATTGTATATCCACTTTTTATTAACAAGCCAGTCTTTTGTTAAACTTGCAGAATTTTTATTAACACATAGTCTGACGAGTATAAATACTTTATTTAAAAACGAAGTATTTCATTTATTAAAATTTTATATTAACATTAGATTTTACTTCACTAAATTAATAACGTTCTATATATAGGGTGTCCACACTTATCTTGATTCAATATCTCATTTCTAAACCGTTACAGATAGACGTATAGTTCCAATTGAAACAATGCTTTAAATGAAGGGAAGAATTACATTCTATGTTTTTTGAGTCACTAAATATATTTCTAAATAAGTTACGAATTCTAACTTTTTATACGGTCCCCTGGTCCTATCAGTCATATTTAGTAAAATATTTTTGACACTCTAAAATTTTAAACAAAAAAAAGTCCCACTCTTCTGCGACAAAAACTGAGCGAGTTGTGGAGCTTTGAATTTCATGATTTTGAACCAATCATCGGCCTCGTCGAGCAAGTGCTGCGCATTGATTGGTGGATCGTCTTCAAGACGGCTATTGAAATGGTGTAAAGTGGTCTAAGTCAGCGATATTCAAAGCTCCATAACTCAGTCAGTTTTAGTCGCTGAAGAGTGAGACTTTTTTCTGTTTAAAATGTTAGAGTGTCAAGAATATTTGACTAAATATGATTGTTAGGACCGGGGAACTGTATAAAAAGTTAGATTTCGTAACTTTTTCAGGAATATATTTATTCACTCAAAAAACATATATTATAATTCTTCCCTTCATTTAAAGCATTTTTGAAATTGGAACTATATGTCTATCTCTAACGGTTTAGAAATTAGATTTTGGACCACGATAAGTGTGGACACCCTGTATATACATTTTCATTTTTACATCAGGTACTATAAAATTCGTTATTCGTGCAAGAAAATTTCTGATTTTCATATGCAGTTTTTGGAACAAAGTCAGATTATCTTCTCATATTCAAAATTTGATAGTTGAAAGTTTCATTTTTAAAAATTTATTGCACGCTCTCAAATCCTTTTTCGATAATATTAACACCATTTATTGATTAAGTTATTAATAGTGCAGAAAATACAGATACAGCCACTATAATTGTTTAGAGTTGGACATCGGCTATATATTTCGAAAATATCATAAATTAAATAATCGTTCCATGTATCTAAAAATATAAATGCTTAGTAAACTGCAACTTTCACATATCTAAAATTGTACTTTTCAATTTCTGCTCTTTTTTTTGTACCCCTTCAAAATTACACGTTTCGAATACAAATGCGAAAAATTGGTATTAACCATATACCATTAACAAGATTACTGAACAGCATTATTATACTCGTGATTCTTATATATATATATACAGTGGCTCCCAAAAGTGTTCGTACACTTTCGATTTTCAATGAAATAGGGTTCTATCCATTAATTAAAATTAATATTTCAGAAGAGGTATTTAATAATAAGATCTATAATCTATTCTTAACAAAACTACGTGAAATATTTTTAAAAACATAGCAAAATTTTATTTTTAAGAAATCAATAATTAAAGAGTAACAAAAACTTTGTCTCACAAAAGTCTTCGTACACTGAAATATTTTCGGATAAATTCATAATTTAAATTATCGTCTGTCGCTTTTTTTTATTTTTGCATTGAGGTGGCATTTAAAAAATCGTTTGGCTTTAATTTTTGCTTGCTTACACCGTAATATTCTATTTATTATTTAAAAATGGCTCGTAGTCGTAAAGAAACAACAATCAGCATTCGAAAATTGAATATTTTTCATCATAGTAGTGGTAAATCAGTTCGGAATATCTCTAAATTAGTTTATTTATCCCATTCTACAGTGCAGTATGTGATAAAACGCTTTAAAGAAGAAAATCGGATCGAAAACAAGGTAAGAAAAGGTCGACCGGCAAAGTTAACAAAACGTGATCAGAGATTTATAATTAGAAAATTTGTGAAAAATCCACGTTTGAGTGCTTTAAAAATTTCTACAGAATTTAATGAAAAATTTTCTACTTCAATTTCACCTGAAACTGTTCGACGAGTTCTCAGAGCAGTTGTATTAAATGTGCGTTCAGTCCGTAGAAAATTTTTTGTTAGTGAAACAAACAGATAGCTTAGGCTTTCCTTCGCAAAATCAATGTTAAATAAACCGGAAACGTATTGGAATAATGTCTTATTTGCAGATGAAAGCAAATTTAACATTTTTGGTTCCGATGGACGTATAATGGTATGGAGAAGAAAAAATGAGGAACTTAATCCCAAAAACTTCGTTGAAACAGTTAAGTATGGCGGTGGAGGTGTCCTTGTGTGGGGGTGCATGTCAGCACCAGTAGTAGCTAATTTGGTATTTTTTGATGGCATAATGAACCATGCTCTTTATTTAAATATTTTAAGAGACAATTTAAAATTATCAGCCCAAAATTTGGGTATTGAAACAACTTTTTTTTTTATCAAGATAACAATCCTAAACACAGGGCTCTCAACGTTCGCCTCTGGCGTCTATATAATTGTTCACAAAATTTGAAAATACCACCTCAATCGACAGATTTAAACCCAATAAGAATATATTTGGAGAGAACTGGAGGTTAAAGTACGAAAACACGACATTAAAACGAAAAGCGAACTAAAAACAGTAATGATGGAAGAATGGATGAACATTGATGCAGAAATTTCCAAAATAACTAGTGAAATCTATTCCCAAACGTTTAAAAGCTGTTGTGGAAACTAAAGGATATCCTACTAAATATTAATTTAACGAGAAATTAGAATATTTACTAATATGTAGAGATTTTTTTAAAGTGTGCGAAAACTTTTGTGAGATAAAGTTTTTGCTACTTTTTGATTATTGGTTTCTTAAAAATAAAGTTTTACTATGTTTTTAAAATATTTCTTGTAGTTTTGTTAAGAATAGATTATCAATCTTAATATTAAATACCTATTCTGAAATATTAATTTTAATTCATGGATAGAGCCATATTTCATTGAAAATCGTAAGTGTACGAACACTTTTGGGAGCCACTGTATATATTGATTTGTTTAAGAGAATACATTTGTTTATAAACTCTCTCTCTCTCTACATTCGAGATAATTTTAAACTAGTCGCGTCGTGTTGAGTTTGGGAGATAGAGGCAAGAGATGGAGGCGCTCCGCGCTTTACAACTGAGAAGGAATTGTCTTCTAGTTGGATGTCAGCGATCTCAGAGATTCCTGCGTGAAAATAAAGAAACAGAGTTTAATAATTTGATACAAAAAGATGCAAACAACAGATACAAGGTAACCACAAATGACTCAGAAGCGGCGGAAGTAACTACCAACTGGGCAAGACAACAATTCGGTGCCCCCTTCCCCCAACCAACGTTTTTTCCTTTTTTTAAAATTCCATAATGTCTGCATTAGAAATGTGAAACAAACCTTTACTTAGAAATACGAATGTTTTATCTTCAAAAATGACTTGATAATATAGAATTTTTTAGCTTCAGCTATATTTAAGATTATACAGGGTATCCACGCTTATCGTGGTCCAACAGCTAATTTCTAAATCGTTAGATATATACATATCCAATCATAGACCAATGGGAAAATGCTTTAAATGTAGAGAAGAATTATATGTATATATTTTTGAATCAATAAATATATTTCTGAAAAATTACGAATTCTAATTTTTATGCGTTCCCCCGGACAAATTTAGTAAAATATTCTTCACACACAAAAATTCGAAACAAAAAAAAGTTTCACTCTGCTGTGGCTAAAACTGGCTGGGTTATGAAGCTTTGAATTTCATAGTTTTAAACTAATCAGCGGCTTTGTAAAGCAAGTACTGTGCATTGATTGGTGGATCGTCTTCGAGGCGGCTATTTTAATAGTGTAAAGTGGTTTAAGCCAACGATAATGAAAGTTCCATAACTCGGTCAATTTTAGTCGCAGAAGAGTGAATTTATTTTGTTTAATTTATTAGTGTGTGAAATTTGACTGAAAGGACCGGGGGACCGTATAAAAAATTATAATTCGTAACTTTTTCAGAAATATATTTATTGACTCAAAAAATAGAAAATAATTTTTCCTTTCGTTTAAGGCATTTTTCCAACTGGAACTTATGTCTATCTCTAACGGTTTAGAAATTAGCTTTTGGACCACGATAAGTGTGGACACCAAATTTAAAGATGAAAATATTTCCTGTTTTAAAGGGGTATAGTGATCGTACTGTAACTAAAGTAATATATTCAATAATTTTAAAAACGACTTTATTTCTCTAATCTATTAAAACATTTTTTTTCCCTTCACACTCCCGCTTTGGAGTCATCGGCAGTTGCCTGGGCCGCCTCTGTTCAAACCCCCTCGGACATGCAAGCCTTACAAAAACTTGCAGTTGTAGGAGTACAGTAATACCCCGACTTGTACCTAACAGCACATGATACTCTACAATATTGTTACGATATCTTCACGATATTGTACGGCGCGGCGTTCAGAACATCGATCAATGTCATGGAGACATCTTACAATATCTTGGGCAGGGGTGGAGAACCTCACGAGGAGTTTCTTAGGCGGCCTTACCAGTTAATTACAACTTGCATTGAAATAACATACTTGTTTGTAATATAATAATAATTGCAGAACAATAACCCTTAAGATTCTGTTCGTGCGGCCCAACTGACGAAATTTAATAAGGCTTTTCAGTACAAAAAGGTTCCCCACTCCTGATCTTGTGCTAATAGTGGTCATTCGCAAGAAAATGTTTTATTTTTGAAAGCTTAAAGAAGGTCATTATACCCTCTCGGGATGTTGTATCGGTATGGTTTTAAAATATAAACGTGAAGAAGTTCAGACGGTGATTTTTATTTTCAGATGTCGTCCCCTCCGTCAAAAAGAAGAAAATCTTCTGATAAATCAACAAGCACCCATTCTCAAGAAAGATGCTTTATTTGCAACACAGGACCAAACGCAAGGACTGGCATATTTGCTCGAGAATTGACTTGCGGGCATCCTGCTCATACTAATTGTTTAAGAAGATGGCGCAAGAAACTTTGTCCGGTGTGCCTGATGAGATCATCGTCGAATAATGCCATTGAAAATACGACCGAAAACATAGTTAGAAAATTACAAAAATCATTTATTATCGATGGAAGAAGAATGATTGTAGCTGATCATGCATCCTCATCATCGGAAGAGAATGTTACCGATGAGGATACGGATAGGGAAGAAATTGAACGCAGTGAAGAAGAGGAAACCCCTGAAGTACCCCTGGAAGACACAGTCAATACTCGTGCTCAACAACCTGACAACGAAATCCCTGGAATAGCAGGACCGGCTGAAGAACCACCAGCAATTATTGAGGAAGTTGCAATCAATGTGGAACAGCCTGAACAGATTATAATAGAAAATCTGATATGGTGGTATACGACCACAATTATAAAGATCATTTTGAATGGTCTCCGTCGCTTATTCTGGTGCTTATCATGCCTTTATATGTTGGATCGCTTTCGTAGATTTTTAAATTTGTTGTAACTACTGACATTTTCAAATTGCGACTTTTTTATAGATTTTTTCTTTTTTATATTTATTATCAAGTGACTATTATATGTCTTCTCATTCAAGTGACTATTATATGACTTCTATCTAAGTGACTTAATCATGTGAACATCACATCAATGTGAAAGAAGTATGCAATTAAATTTTTTTATTAAAAGATGACTTCAAAACTCCATATGTTAATACATAGGGAAGAAAAACTTAATTCATGTGAAGTTTGTGGTAAATTTTTTCTCAGTCAAATAAATTGAAATAATATTTATATAAAGAACCAGGTAGTGTGGTCTCTCCTGTTATTTTTTGCTTTGTTAATATTATTTTTTAATATGTTGTTCTTCAGTATGCAAATAGTATAGTAAAAGTGTGTTCTTAAAAACTGCTTTTATTAAATTTATTTAAAATGAAATTACTGGATGGAATGAACTCAAATATTTGACATAAGCAGGGTGGCCATAAATTGTTGGAACCATTTCAAAAAATAATTATTAAAAGACCCAAAATGTAGCAACTTCATTTTTTTAATGAGAGAGTAGCTCAAAAAGTTTTTCAAATAAGTAGCACACCATTACGGTGCACTAAATCTGTGTAATCCAATGCAAGTTTTATAATCCCTGCTGTGCAGCAGAAGGCACATCTCTGGTTCCATGAAAGAAAATCAATTGTAACAATTCAAAGAATTATTCGGTTAGAGTACCGAAATTGTCGGTCTCCAAGTAAGAATTCCATTAAGCATTGGTATGAGCAATTAAGGAGTGAAAGTCTCCCTCACTGATGAACATTTCCTGTACTACCCTTTAATTTCTGAATTAGGTCTAATAATTTATGACCACCCTGTATATATAAAAAACCATCATATTCAATATAATCTTTTTCAAAATGGGTTGCACAAAAGAATGGATTAGATTGAAGTAAATTTTATTTTGCAGAAAACGGGGCGGGGGGAAGTGAATGAAAAGAGAAGAGAAAATGGGCATTAAAATACTTCACATAAGAAGAAAAATTCTTATTTGTGTAAATGTAATTTGAATGTAAAATGCATCCATTTTTAAATAGTATTTCATTGAATAAGAAGTGTTACTTGTGCACTTGCATGTTCTCATTCCAGTGAAAGTGTGTAATGTATTTTCTCCCCCTTTTCTTTATAATTATGATAATTTAAAATTTGTTTCCCCAAACGTATAAATAAAAAGTGAATATAAGATACAATCTTTTGATTTTATTTTACTAAAAATGAATGATTTGATGTAGAAGTTGTATTTTATTCAGCTTAAAAAAAAGTTTCATGATCGCGTATTTGTTGTCAGTGCCGTATTTAAACATTTTCACTCTCTAGGTCAATGCACCTAATACTGTGACCACCCACTCAAAAAGTTGTTTTAGAATTTTCAGTTTAATTAATATATGGTGACACGGAAAAAAATGATAGATAATATCTTTTGCATTTGGTGTGAAACTTGCATTAAAACTCATTGCATAGACGAGCCATAATTTGTGAATGTTTTATTTTATAATAAAAATTTCACTCTCTTCGTATTATTTTTGAATAATCCTATCATTTTTTTTCAGGCATACCTAAAGCTGCCATAATATTTTTAGTTGAAGTCCAGACACGCTGGGGAGAAAGGGTCTAAGTATAATATAAAATTCTAATATCTGCCTACCAACGGATTCAAAAAATAAAATTATAATTATTTATCTTTCAAAACACTAGCATAAAATTTGGGGAAGTGAGAAAAAATTTAAGACGTCAGAATGCAAAGAAGATACAATTTTTATTAATGCTTTGTAATTCAAAATTATATTAATTAAAAACAGAAGTAAAACAAAACTGCCAAAACTTTTAATTTTCATTTTGAACTGGGACCTGGATAAGGAGGCTCATCCATTTTAATCAACAATGGGTGTAAACAATGGATTTTCTTTCATTTGCGGAATGAAATCACCTTTTTCAAATGCGTCAGAGTGTCTCTATTGCAACCAAATGTTTATTTCGCAGCATTCACTGGGGTAAATCCGGACATTTTGAAGATCAGGACGCGAGCTTGAAATCTGGACTGTTCGGACGTATGGCAACCCAATGCATATCTGAGTAAACTGAACTGTATATAGAAGTAGCAACAGTATATTTTGTGTATCTACTATCAAACATGTAGAAGTCAAACAGTATAAGTGTAAACATTCACTTGGGAATTACTATTGTTGAGTAAAATTTGGAATTTTCCTTTATTTGTGGTTTGTACTGAGTAAGTAAGAAAGATATAGCAAATGTTTTTTGTCTATGACTTAGAAAGACAGCTTAAGCTGTAAAGTGGGCAATCTTAATATACCGCTCACTTTAATGTGTATGGATATAATTTTTTTTAAAAATACATTTTATACTACCTTTTCAAAAATAATTTTAAGATATTTGGTTATAGCTTCAGTATAAATGCCTTCTCTGACTGCTGCGCCCTAGGCCAAAGCTTGGGTTAGCCCTATGAGAAATCCAGCCGTTTGTCGTGAATAATATTTCAAATGATAGCCATATTTAAAACATTTTTATTCTTTTGTAGAAATAAGTGAACTTTATCAGGGATGTAGTGGAGCTGGAACCCCATTCCAGCAATGCCTTTTTTTATGATAAATAAATAAGAAAATATTGTGCAAATCTCCTTAAAATAGTGTGATCTTTGTCACCCAGGTTAGAGCATTCCAGCACCGCTTAATTTGCGACTATGTTAAGTATATATGTATGTGATAAATTTTTTAATAAGCTTAATATCATCCTTATTTTTGTTCTATGTAATATCTGATATTTTCAAACTTTTCTGTCAAAATATAGATTCATTCATTCTATTTCATTAGCAAACTAAATTATTTTGGAAGTTAATTACTGTTCTGAGACTTCAAAAAGAAGTCTTCTCATTTTGAATCTCATAAATCTATTTGCTATACTGAAAAATTAAATCTTCAGAACTTTACTTTTTTAGTATGTTCAGTGGAATCTTTTCCAGTATGATCTTCTACATACATACGGTATGATGCTTGTATGTATGTTATGATATGTATGATGCTTGTAATCACAAAATGATTATATAAAATAGCTATTTAATAAGGAAGTGACTAGATGGAGACAATTTATTCTACATGTAGGGAACAGATCTAAATCTGGTGAGGAAATATTGATTAACTCTTCATAAAAGCCACCCTTAACTACATTGGAAACACCTAAAAAATGTTTTAGTGAAATTATTTTTTTGAAATTCTAAAATGAAAATTATATGAAAGCTTAAAAGGTCTGCTCAGAAAATACGGCAAGTCCTTCCAACAGCCATGAAAAATACAATTGTCATTGCTGCTTTCATATAGCTAAAGGCCCAAAGTAAAATGAAGCTGCGACGTAATAGCAAAGTGCATTTTTTCCCAGCAAGATCCCTTGCTTTTGCATGAAAGTTCAGTTTGCTGAATTTTGTTATCCAAGTTATGCAAATTTCATCAGAAAAATAATTTATTTTGAAAGATTGCCTGTCATTTTTTCATAGCTGAATGAAATTCCTTGCCTACCTTCTGCAATTTTCTGTATTAAAATAGTAATAAAATTGTATTATTGTCGGAATTATAAGTGTTAAGAATTTTTCAAGAGAAGTAATGTTCTAAATTACAACTAAATGTTTTTCATTGCAAGTACTATAACTGTATTATTAGAATGGCAAAATGCGTTTGAGTTGCATTTCATTCTGTTTTGGATCTTGATATAGCAGAAGTTCTGATTTACACATTGCTTAACTAGGTTTGTACTGAATATCAGCTGTACCACAGAGTAAAAATTGTTTTCAGTTCCCATATTGAAGTAAAGGTATTTAAACAATGCGAAACAACATGCAAGGTGATATTCATAAGAACGCTTCATCATGATTGAAGTATTATTAAATGCTATATTTTTGTGAATGATTCATTTCCAATTCAAAGTTAAATGGGAGTCTTTTTCTCAGTATAATTTTTGCAATGCTTGGAACAAGATTATTAGTGATGCATTACATCAAACATAGCCAATGTGCTGGTAGAATTATAGGCGACAGGTTTAAAGATGTAGTAACTGAATTTGTTATTACACATTTTATTTTATTTTTCAGGCTAACAGTTCAGGAGTTGAACTTGCCTCACTTTTAAAATAAGCACCTAAAGTGCAAGAAAATAAAACTAAATAAATTTGATAAAACAAACTTTTAAAAAAGATTTAGTAGCTGCTGCAATACAGTTCAGAAAAGAGGTATATTATAAAATTTGAACTGCAAAATGTCGATACATAAATTTCATATCTCTACATGTAAATTATTTGATTTCTTAAATATCTCTGACATTCAAAGCCGACAATTTTTTGAAGAAATCTTTGAAAAAAATGTAAAATGAATGTGCTTTGCAAGAGAAGTTGAATATAGAATTTCCTGCAATTGCATAATTGTGAGCTTGAGTACTTCAGTCATCATATTCTAGACAGCATTGCAATTATTTCAGTTGCTGATGTTTTATTGTATATGAAATTCACTGAAGTAATACAGTATATTAAATAAAAAAATTAATGTCATTTTAATGCTATTCAATTTTTATTTTAATCAAACTTTCAGTCTAAACATTAAGTAGGTGTTTTAAGAAAAAATGGTTCATTAATAGCTTATATTTAAGACACTTTATAGAAATTTTCTCACTATTTTTAACATTCCTTGTATTATCTCATTTATTTTGTAATCAATGGAATGAAGAGTTAAATTAATCTTGAGATTGTCAAGCAATTTAAATGAGTTTAGTTATGCTAACCTCCTGTTTTGAAGCGATGCAAACGCTATATTTTGGGGGGGAGGGGGGTTGGACCCATGTGCACTTTTCCCTTTAAATTTTACAAAATTAAGTTTAAAAAATCTTTGATGCAGACGATTTTTAAATGAGGAAATTTAGGCAATGGCGAGACTTTGCACTTCTCTATTTTTTATACCCAAAATTTAATTAAAATTTCATTTAATTAAAAAATAGACAAGATTTTGGGATTTTAAAAAAACTGATCCCATAAAAAATATTTTTCACCATTTTAAAATTTTAAAAAAATTAGCTTTTCAGTGATAAAATTTCACTTGCATACAGATTATTTTTCATTTTAATAGAATTTAAAAATAAATCTTATACACAATTAGTAACAATATTTTTTTATTGTCGAAGAACAAGGAAACACATGAAGAACTTTGCTAGAACACATTAACAGAATTCTAGAAGAACACTAAAAGAAAAATTTAAAAGTCCACAATTCACAGAGGATTAACAATTTATGGATGAGTTTTCTGCTTTGATTGTTTGCATTTAAGTGCCTGCACTACGTAATTCCGGTGTAGTGCTAAGTCAATGGAATCTTCAAAGCGGAAGTCCAACATACAAGCAGATAAAGTCAAGGCTTTTAATTTAAGTAAACAAACCAGAAAACTCGTCCATATTAGGAACAACTATTGAGTTGGTTTATTTGCATGCTTTTTATCAATGAAAAAATTTCTATTTAATCAATTGTCCCAAAACATTCATGATAACCTTTCTTATTCCACAGCATTTGTAAACAAAATTTGAAGTACTTACATACAAATATATTAGATACAATATTACAATACAATAAAATATAATAACTTATGGAGAAAAATTAGTTATTGGTGGTTTTTAAACATTGTATTGTTCAATTTAATATTCTCATTTAAATTTAAAAGGTTTCAGATGATAAAACAAAGTCCCCACTCTTGTTGAGGAAAGAAATTGTCACGGTGAATTTGCATATTATGTCCTGTTATATAAAAAGAGTACAGCAGTAATTCCATCACTTGAATTTAATATCTATTGAGTCAATACATGTGTTAGCTCATTTTTTTCATGATGAATTTACACCAGTATAAAATACTGCATATAAAAGCAGTGGCGGCTCAGAAACAAGCCAGGGTTGCAAAAGTTATATGAACCTAAGTTGTAGGAAATTTCGTGCTGATTATTTTGATATAACAGTGGCGAATCCAGGCTTTGGGACGGGGGATGATGTCATAATTTTGTATTGCTGTGACGAATCTCAAACATCATGGCTTAAGTAAACCAAAACACTTAACTTTACAGATTTTACTCACTTGATAATAAGAATAATAAAAAACACTACAATACTTTCGATAAAATTTAATAAAAAATGCAATGAAGTAACCAGCCAAAAAATGTCTTCGACCGCGACAACGCTACAAGTACAACTGGAATGACTAGAAAAGTAGGAAAATTTTCGAGCCTGTGAAGCCAGAAAGCAACGTTGCCATGTTTTTATTATTTTTTTAAAGGGAAATTAAAAACAAACAGTTGCAGTGATTTTAATTAAAATCAAGATTTCTGGCTTAGCTCTGGGGGGGGGGGGGGGGGGCAGCCCAATAGCCCTCCTGTATTCTCCACTGATATATAATGATATAGAAAAATTGATAGTTTTGAGTTATAAGCAAAAACTGGGGGGAAAATGTTCATGTTTTTTGGCTAAATATTAAATTTAAAAAAATTTTGGTGGCAAACCTCAGATTCGTAATCAGCACCCCAAAAACATACAGGAGCAAAAAAATTACAACTTCTTCAAAGTTTGATTTTAAAAACTACTTAATGACTGAGCTACTGAGAGAAAGCGAAAAAAAAAGCCAAATGAGGAAGACGAAGGCTGAAGTCAAATGAGAGATGTGAAATCGAGTGTATCCAATTTCAAATGGAGAAAGGGTTGCTTTTTTCTTCCGACTGAATGCTCAGTGTGCGAATTTTGAACCTTAGGAAGGGCAAAACTCTGTGCAGCTCTTATCTGTCTCTCTCTTAATTCTTGATTGATTTTCTGTCTTCCTTTTACGTTTTTATTACTTTTTTGCCATTTTTGTTGATCATTAAACTCTCAAAGTGGAAAAGTAAGCCAATTGGAGTAAAAACGAAAATACAAGCTTTTAAAATGATTTCAGGGGGCTCTGCAGCCCTAATGGACAAGCCGCCACTGTATAAAAGAGTGCAGTAGTAATTCTTTCCGACAAATTTGATTTCTATCAAATATATTTGTCTTGGCTCTTGGAAATATGAGCTCTGAAACAGAACAAGCTGGATGATTATAGTGTAGAAAGTTAGGGGGAAAAGAAATACAATCAACAGATAAAGTGTTTAAAAAAGCATTTTTGGGGAAAGCATAATTCTGTATAAATTTCACAGAGACATAAACAGATAGAAAATATTAAAGTTCTCTATCTATTGGCTTATACAATTAAGAAAGAAAACTACATTTCCATTAGCTATACAGTAACTGTCATTAAGAATAAATGTTGGCTTGAAACTAAACTGTTCACAAAAATGTTAGTAAAACAATTTTTTTATGAAATAATTTAATCAATTTTTAAATTTAGTTAATTTATAATTGTCAGTGAAACAATCCTTCATTCAAAAGTTGACAAAAAAAATAGCATGTTTTGGTTGCTTCATTTCATGCATTTGGACTATTTTTTACTAATGGAAAATTTATATTGTAATAATGAGGAAAAAATAC
>BGPR01015204.1:6816-22418 GCA_013235015.1 Araneus ventricosus
AACGCTTCCACCTTTAACCGATTAGGATTGGTTAGACCCAGTTTTAGTCGGTTAAAGGTGGAAGCGTTGGGAAATCTTCGGTCTTTCGGGGCAAAGCCTTGGTAATCCCCATATTAACCGGTTAAACCTAGGTTTACCTTTCATTCTTGCTTTAGCCATTACATATATAAACTTAGTATTTGGAATAGCTCAACAGTTGTTTCCCTTTCCATTGCTGTGGAAAATCATTGAATTATATTCGTTTACGTTGAATAATATTAAGGCTTTATTTTTTTGCAAACCCCTTATTACATAAATATAAATATAGTTTGTAAGAGTAAATTAAGATAGCGTGAACTGTGTCACCATTGCTAGGTGTTTTGTTAGTTAAAAAGTATTCTGTTTTGCATTCCCTTGTAGTCTTTATGAATTTGTTTCCTATAGTACACCTAGTCACTGTATATCATAAATATAATTAAGATACTAGAAATTACTTCAGTTATAAGGCATCAAAATAACAAATGACTTTAAACTCTACAAATGATTTTATTAAAAATACAATTCTAAACTGTTATTGTTCTGAGCAAAGTAATCAGTAACTTTTAAATTATTTAGCGATTTGTACAATTTTAGCTGGATGTTTGAATGCAAACATATATTCATTTTATAAAAATGTACAGTTATGAAGTGATGAGCAGTTAAATTTTTATGCTCTGGTAGCTGATTATTTTGAAGTAATAAATTTTTATTTGTGAAAGGACGTCTTCTATTTATTCAAGTGAATCTGAATTGCATGAATCTCTTAACATTATATTTCATGTTATGTCAATATTTGATTTTTAGCAGCTGTATGATCGGTACATTTTATTTGCTCAGAAGAAATTGGTTTTCATATTTTAAATAATATATTTGGTATTTGGGTATATTCGACATTTTTCGAGCGGTGTTCTAAAGAGTATATGAATTATTGAATTGTACGGATTTTTTGGATTTTTAATTTCTTTTATTTAATATTTACTGTTGTTATTTGTAAAACTATATGAAACTATCGAAATACTCTTGATAGGTCATAAGATATGTTTTATTATTAATTGAATAATCTATTGTTTGCGTAGTTAAAATTGCTTTTATTTGTATCTGGAGTTATTAATTTTTTAAGAATTTAAACAAGTAGACTTTTCATGGAATGTAATTAATATTAATGTACTTTGTCGTGTATTCAAGTAATATGTTTTGCATTTAACTGTGTTTTTATGTGATTCTTTAAATAATGCATAGTGGCTATACATCACACATGTAATAAAGATGGGTTCCCTCTAGAAATTGCTTCCTAAATAAAAGTAACACATGAAAGTAACGAACTCAAAAAGAACGCAGAAAAAACGCTTTGTTTACGAAAGAAAACTGATTCGCACTTGGTGCTTGTTATTGCTTAAATTGGATTCCCGAAAAGAAAAAACCAGAAAACTCGTCAATGGGAGAAAGTAAAAATATATTTAATATCAGAACTCGACAGACAAACCCACGTTAAAAACATATTTAAAAAAATATATCATATTTTTAATGTAAATAATACTTTTATCTAAAATAATTTAAGACTCAAAATCCTCTTATACTTTTCAACTTTCTTTTTAAATAAAAATGAATATATCAGTTGCACCGAATAATTAATTCGAAAAATTACCTTCTATTACGAATGACTTTTTAAAGACACAGACATATAATTTTTTCTTAAGTTGTTAAAAATTTTTAAAGAATGATAAAAATTCATTTATATATTATAAATGCAAATAAATAAAACAGATTAAAATATAATATTTTTATTCTACAGGAAAGGCAATACCAAAAATAAAATAATCTTCTCTACGGCCAGATTTAAAAATACGATGTTGTCGCCAAAATGGAATCTATTTTGAGCGATTATTCGCCAAATATGGTAATCCTAAAACTTTAACTTTTCCTTAATTTTCGGTGAGCTTTTAAACGGCTGGCGCGGTTATGGCGAGCTTGACGACGAGACCGCACCGTGTTCTTCAGTCTTAATTTTTTCTATATAAGGAAAGAGAGATTTTAGTTTAAAAAAATTATTATTTAATTGGTTGTCAGGAGACCTTAACTAAATCCTTTCTTGTACTTCATAGTATTTGTAAGCAAAATTTGAAGAAAATCTATTCTTTAATTTTGGATTTCTATAACACACAAACTACTTACGAATTTTCATTCTTATTTATATAAATGACAGCTTCATCACATTAATGCGGAACCTTTAATTTAAAAGGCTTTATGGAATGACTGGTGAAGTGATAATATTGATCATTTCAGAATACTATTTTGACTACATACAGGGATTATGAGTTTATTTCTTGGATGGATGATTTTATTGGTGAATCTGTCATATCTGAAAGCTTCGAGCAGCTCCCAACCGCCAAACATAGTGATAATATATGCTGATGATCTGGTAAGTGGCGTATGTTCTTTATGCACACTTCTTGAAATTCATCATTTATGTCAACCTCATTATTGTATTGTACATCAACGGATTCGGAAACCCTCCACGCTTTTGCGCATGCGTCGAGCGGATTTATTTTCATCAAAATAGGGGGAAAGTGAAGAATGGAAGGGTGTTGTTTACATTTTACTGACCGTGATCTAATAAAGAACTCCGGAAATGCGCTCATATGACTCATTTCCTGACACCCCTTTCCGGTGTAAAATTGTCTAAAAGCGGTAGTCTCGGAATCCGTTGATGAACAGTACAGTCCAGTCCGTTGTACTTCAAAATTTTAAGAATTACTATTTAACTGATTGTTAAAATCTTTTTATCCCACAAAAGTTTTATTCATTTTGGAATTCATCGGCTTAATTTTTTCAAGACGCAGAGCCCTGTCGAAAATAATCGTTAGAACAATCTGCTTTGCTAACTCTTGCGGTTGCAAAATGGTCCTAAATTTCTGTGAGGCGTTCTAGGCCACCAAACATGAATTGTCTTCAAGCGATAAATTATATTTAAAACGGTAAAGTCACAACGGTTGGCGGAAGAATCCAGAACTTTGTGACGAAACCATGACGTGTTTTTAAGTTCCACCATTCTGAGCCATGTATTGTACTTTCATTTTCTATTTCGAATGAAAAGGTATTATTATCGAAATTGGCCTTCAGATCATTTTGCTGCTGCACGAGTGGTATATGGGATAGATGAATATGTTACACTAAATAACACAGTAAATAGGAAATGATTACACTATTCAGTTGGTGGAGATCACAGCAAAACCTGCTATATCTTAGCTAAAACTCGCCGAATTGTAATTAATGATAACTCGCTTAAGGAATAACGCCAACACGCTAATGGAACATTACTACTTTTGAGTTTGGCGACGATTCTAAAATCTCCTTTAATCTGTCATTCACGCCACTCCATGCAACGTAAATCCATCCACTACCAGTCATTCCGATTCCGACCCCCGTCTTCTTCGATTTCCTCGGTAGATCCCGATTCCGATTTTCAATTATAATTTCTGTTGTTACCCTTTATCTCTAAATTAAGACATTAGTTATGTTTTTAACATATGTAGTTACCAAGATATAGAGGATCTCCCATACCAAGTTTTGTGGCGTTTTGGCGTGTGAATCAATTTCCTTCCTGAGACCCCAATGGGAGGAGCGTTGTCCTACGTTAAAATCAAATTCAAGCAATTTTTTGTTTCATCAAATCCTTTATTCACGTGTTTTTACCACTGTTAACGTTAAGAAAATATCGCTTTGTTTGGTCAAGGTAGACTTCTTACTTCCGCTGTTATTTCGTCGCATGCACTTAACTTCAGTTTTTATTTCTAGCTTTTAATATCCCTCAAATATCCAATGACGTTAGTCTAGTTACTACGCGATGTTTCGTTTAAATTTCACAAATTTTTGAATGATCCTAAACAGTGTGAAGCGACGTAGCGACCGGGGTGTAAGTGGAGTATAGATGTCGCTGATGCCAGTTTTAGGGGCGCCATGGAGACAATACATTACTGAATTTATGCCAGTTTTTAATGAAAATATGAATAGGGGGAGTAAAAATAATACTAGGTTCTGAGAGGTATTTGAGCTTGCTAAGCAAATGACGACTGGGGTAAAAACAACCATATTCCCTGGGCGTCACTTACCCACGCTTCACCACTGACCATGTTGACAAAACGTTAATACGTTTGTGTCTCTTTGAAAAGTCAAACTAGCTGCATGGCCCGGCGTTGCACGGGCAATCTTGAATAATGGGATATTCCCGGGCGGAGAGAAGTGAGATCGCTTGAGGCCTTGGGATCCATATTTTTTCATATGTCCGCATCCGTTTTTTTCAACAAATATTGTCACTTACTTTCCCCAGCAAATGTAAATATTCTTTCAAATCTAGTCTTTTTATTACTAATTTTCATATACCCGCCTCCGGTTTATTTTTTTACACATATTGTCGCTAACGTAAACGTTACGTTCCTCCCAAAACGTAAAAACTCCTTTGAATCCTATATTGTTTAATTAAAATGTTTAAATCCAACCTTTTAATTGCCTTATAGTTAATAACCCAGCGTTTCTCGGAATCCACATTTTTTCATATGCCCGCCTCTGTTTTTTTCCCTACAAATATTATCACTAAGCTTCCCCAACAAACGTAAATCTGTTTTGAATCCTCTCTTGTTGGATTAAAACTTTCAGTTCCAGCCTTATTTACTACCCTAAAACAGTTGGGTTTGAATGAAAACGCGAGAATTCTTATGCTTATAAATTGAAACAGATTAGCATTATATTTGTTTTGAAAAAGAAAAAATAAAACGAAATAAAAATCAGAAACGATATACGATTTAATGGTACACCAAACTGATAAATTCAACACCAGAAACATATATTTTCGTCTTGCCCGTATTTGAATAATAATGAAAAAAACGGATAAAAATGAATAAATATTTTCCCCCAACAAACATAAATGTTGCGAAACAACGTACGACAAAAAAGAAAGAAAAATGCAGGAAAACGATTTTTTTTGAATTGTTAATAAATCCAAACACAGAAGCACTCTCAAAAAGAAATACCAACTTCCGTTAAATAAATAAAAAATGCAACACCGGATGCGAAAACTAATAATAGGGGAAAAAAAGAATCCGCCGTGAATGAATTCACCATGCTGCCAATAGATGGCAGCACGTCAATTCTTTCATTTTTGCGATTTTAATTAATATCTTTTTAACTAATTATAATTTCAGGATTAAAATAGTGGAAATGGATTCTTTGGATTATTTTCCATCTTTTGGTACTTATGGCTAGTTTCAGGATTTAGTGGTTCGTGAGAAGATAGAAGGACATACATACATACGTCTATTGACGTTCGAATTTTAATAGGATAAGTCATTAAAGGTTAACCGAGTCCCGTTCGTCCCGAAGAGAGAGGACATAGGGAGAAGTTTAGTTTAGTTATATTAACGTCCCATTTTGAAGCAACACCAGAGCTATTTTGGGACGGACCTCGTAATTTTGAACCTCGGACTAAATCCGTCAGCGAATACACAAACTTTCTTTTGTCTTTTCGCCTGTATTTGAACGCAGTAACTCAAAAATGCAACAAGTTAGATAAATGAAATTTGGTATGTTGTTTTTACACTAAAATTGAGAATCTGTATCATATTTTGTGCCCAATCAGTCGACGGAAAGTTGCAGTGTTCCAAAACTCATAATCGAATCTCTTCGTTATATTAAGAAGCTTAACGCAGAACATAGCATATGTACGAAGGCAGCCCAGAAAGTGGGGTAACAAATTCTCTGAGGGAACACCTGTATTCACGAATTCAAACAGATACACAATGTAGTAATTGCACAGGTACATAATAGTGCTTCACATAGTCACTATGCTTGCTGAAGCAATTGCTCCATCCCTATACCAAAGTATTGAGTTTCGTTTCGTTATATTAACGTCCCGTTGAAAAGCAACACGAGGGTTATTTTGGAACGGGCCTCGTAATTTTGTACCAAGGTAAAATGACGAGGACGACACCTGCACTTACGTTTCTAAACCAGCATAGAAGAAATGAGCACCAAGGTAATGGAGCCACTTTAAGATGCCTTGCTGAACTTCGGCATCGGTTCTGAAAAACCGACCTCTCAGATGCTTCTTAAACGGTCCGGAATAATAAAAATCACTCGTTGCGAGGTCCGGGCTCTAACCTGCACTTACGTTTGTAAACCAGCATAGAAGAAATGAGCTCCAAGGTAATGGAGCCACTTCAAGATGTTTTGCTAAACTTCGGCATCGGTTCTGAAAAACCGACCTCTCAGATGCTTCTTAAACGGTCCGGAATAATAAAAATCACTCGTTGCGAGGTCCGGGCTCTAACCTGCACTTACGTTTGTAAACCAGCATAGAAGAAATGAGCTCCAAGGTAATTGAGCCACTTCAAGATGTCTTGCTAAACTTCGGCATCGGTTCTGAAATACCGACCTCTTAGATGCTTCTTAAACGGTCCAGAATAACAAAAATCACTCAGTGCGAGGTCAGGGCTCTAGAGGGAGATCTCAGTAACTTCTATTGCAAACACTGTACCAAATCACACGTAACTGAGATCGGACGTTATCGTGCAACAAGGTTGCAGCTGTCGCGAGCAGTCCCGGTCATTTAGGCGCAGAAACCTTATTAGACTTCTTACGTCAATCGCCGACCACGTTTTTGTCTGTGCATCCATTGTGACGTGTTTGACAGCTAAGGACTCTGGGGAGGAAGGTCCAGAGCCAAGAAATACTCTTTTTTTATTAGCACGTGCGTGCAAGAGTTTTATTTTACAATGTTCTTGGTTAAATATAAGAAAATAATGAGAAATTATGGAATAATTGTTTACAGTTCCGGCTTCCTTCAGCCTGCTCTGCCACACAACCAAAACAGGCCCACTTCTACGAGTGGCCTAAATGAATGATGTCGGTCTTCCGTCGACCGGACTTGAGATTTTTGTCCTCAGTCTATCTTTTTCATCACTGAAGGAAAATGAGCCCTTGCTCGTTATCTGTTCTCTTCCAAAACACCCTCTTTCTTTTTTATCCTCATCTCTCTCCCACTGGGGGAGCGGTCAAAAAGCCTCTCCACGAATCCTCGTCAATTTTGTAGGTGGAGTCTATTTCACCCAGCCATTATTGGTTCCTTAACTCTTGGTCCTTTTCCTGTCGCAAGCGGGTTCTCAGGCTGGACCTAAATGACCCTGTCAGTCACTTCCACTAACGAGTGGTCCATTGTTGACAGGCTGGACTTCCCGCCGAGACACTTGCTCTGTTCAGTGACCCATGGCATGGGAAAAAAAGTTACTGGTCGCTAATGATCTTGGGAGATCTTACACCATCTTCTAACTGAGACTTCGGAGCAAAATCGCACAGCTAGCTCCATCTACCGGCAACGTTCGAATGCTGTGTACGTACCAGCTGTCTAGACAAGGAATTCAATTCGCACGGGGAATTTGAGAGCTCATCACAGCTCCTCTTACCTTACTTTTTGAAACACCATCGTATTATGCAAATATATGAAAAAGTGGAGGGAAGAACACTCCCCTTCCCTCTATATCTTATTTTATGTAGGCTTCGGTATGTTATCGCATGGCTGGTCTATATTTCAGGTCTTCAACATTTTGTAATCTTGGGTGGTCAAGCTTCAGGTTTGCCTCTGAATGAAACCACAATGCCTCAGCATTTCAAAAAATTTGATTACGAAACACACATGATAGGGAAAGTAAGTTCTACTTTTCCACTTTTTACCACCATATTCTTATGTGTATCAAGTTTTTAATAAATGTCGGATTCAAATTTATTTCTGCTTTCTGGAAACATTTTGCACAAATTCCTTTAACGTGCCAAGTTTGAAAATCAACGAGTAAATGAATTTATTATTGTCTAATTTCCTGTGTTAGTTGTGCAGCCAGACGAAACGCGTTGCTCGACTTACTTGAAATTTGTCATGAATGTTCCTTGAAGTCATGAAAAACGATATATATGTGTAAAGATTTTTATTTTTTGTTTATGTTTTAATATGGCGGACTTTTTAATGGTCACAATGTTTGGCGATTCAATGGCGAGTTTGACATCATTTAAATATTTAGTCATTTTGGTAATGGATAGACATTTAGTTGTAATTTTGTTTTCAGCTGTAATACTGATAAAAGCAGATATTTAATTGTAAATACATTTAAGTTAGCAGGAGAAAGTAGAGAGTTGCGTAAATAATTCGCATTCGAGGACAAAAAAGGCTAACGTTTGGAAGCCTGGGACGAACAGCAGATCTTATTCTTTTTTTTTATTTTGGAGGGACGCACGCGAGTTCTACTGTTCATAGTACATACTAGTAAATAACTAAGTAACTGCAATTTTTAACGAACAAGTATTCGGCTTCGTCAAATTTCCAAATTCAACAAATTTTCAAATAACAACTAATGCATCTACGTATAAATTCACATACTCAGGTAAATTTAAAATATTTTTATGGACAAATGATTTCAGTTCAAATAATCTTCTTTTTATTGACTGAGAGGAGCGAGACTTTTGTCTGTATATCTGTTTGTTACGCAGTCACATCCAAGCGCACTGTTTGATAACAGTCGAATTTGACACGATTGTTCCTTGAAGTCATGAAAAATAACTTATGTGTAAGTATTTCTATTTTTTAATAAATTAAATATTGAAAAATAAAAAATATTTTATTTTTGAGATTTTAAAAATGAAAAAGAGACAATACATCTACAAGATGTTGATCATTCTAATGGTTCTGTTTCACGCAATATTCAGATTTTTTCAACGATTCTAGCCAAACGATTCATGCTATAAAAATATGAAAAATACCTCCATTCTCAAGAGTAAAATTTTTTACAAATTTATTCCAATATATTTTTCACATAACTCTAATGGTTTAGCGGCAAACGAATGGCAAAAGTTGGAAATAATGTTATAGAACTGTGTTGCTGACCTACTGAGAGAGAGAGTGTGTGAGAAAAGATGCCTCCCTTGCACGTGCAACCCCCTGAGTTTTAGCGGCAAAGAAAGGGCAAAGGCTGGCAATAATGTTATGGAACTGTGTTGCTGTAACCCCCTCCAGGTTGAGAAATGACAACTTTGACTAAACCTTTAAAGAGAGAGATCAAGAGAAAATTGGACGCGAAGTTTATTTCTCTCAGAACTACTAGTTGCTATTCATAGAAAAAAAATTTCACTCCTAATTTTTAATTATTTTCAATGCTTTCTTTACAGTCATTTTCACACAATTTTTTTACCGTGTTGGGTAAACTAACATTTTATAATACTATAACAGCACATGAAAGTTTTAGAGTACCATCGTCTTTGTGGGTTAAAGCATGACATGTCTGAGGAGCATGAATCGAAGGAAGAAGTTTGCGGGTTGTAGCCACTGGCTGTGCTGTCGATCAGCACTATTAAATAATCGAATCTCTGGGCGCTTTAACGATGAATTGCTTGCTGCGATCGAGATAGCTGGTAGATATTTTCCTCCGATCGAAACGCAAATGTGGCCCAGTTTCCTCTAAAAGTCTTACAGGAACTCGTATATGGGAAATAAGACAGACTTCTACATAAAGTGGTACATAGGTTCTGCTATGCCGCTTTGATCAACAGGAGATGCCACACTTAGTCTTTATCCTCCACTAGATATGCTTGGCAAGTTGGATTAGCACCGCCTTATGAAAGCTTGTTATTCCCGAAGTCCACTTTTACTAACGGTTCTCCTTCATTTTCAGATAAATTTTTCAAACTTTGAACACAAAGCAAACTTTCATCGTGGATTTTACTACTGGTCGTTAAATGAGTAAATTTTGAAGATAAATTTCAGTTCGATTATTCTGATAGTCATCAAGAAATTAAACATTTAATATTATGGGACAGATGCGCGCATTGTTATTGTAATTAAGAAATTCATAATCAATTTTCATGATGGCGCATGATCATCGGATGGGATTAGATTAGCAAAGTTCCTCTTTTTTTATCATCCTGGTTCCTAAATTTATACTTTTCTTTATCCTTCCAGTGGCATCTAGGATACCAAACCAAGAAATACACACCTACTTACAGAGGATTTGACAGTTTTTTTGGGTACTGGAATGGTCTGATAGATTACTACGACCATACCTATCTAGAATCTTATTGTCCATCGTTTAGCCAGGTAAGAAATATACAGGACTTCCAATCTAAACGTGGCCCGATAGTTAATTTCTAAACCATTAGAGATGTACATATACTTCCAGTTGACTTCCCGGTAGGATATAATAATGGTGGGGTGGCTCTTAGGGCTCATCTTCGATGACGGGTCGTTCCCCGGTAAAAAGGAGGGTCGTCACATGAGTCGCTCGAAATGGGGGCTATTATGTGGGGGCCATAGGGCCCTATGAAGTCGTGGTGGCCGGTCATTCAAGTAGACCCGGATGCTAAGGCAAGGCGGGGTGATGTCTTCTTGTGATATACTTCCAGTTGAAAAAATTCTTTAAGCCTTTCGTCCAGACTTTTCATCATTAAAATTTAACAATGAAAAATAATTTAATTTAATGTTGACATACTAAAATATGTAATCTATGAGTTAAAAATTTTTCACTTTTCGCGTTTCCTAGAAATCTCCCGGGACAATATGTCCCAATCGTGTAGTCGACTAGGACTATACGTCCCAATCGTATAGTTAATTATGACTATTTGTCCCAATCGTATAGTTAATTGGGACTATTTGTCCAAATCTTATAGTTGATTGGGACTATTTGTTCAAATCGTATAGTTAATTATAATTTTTTGTCCGAATCGTAACGTTGATTGGAACTATTTATCCCAATCGTATAGTTGATTGGGACTATTTGTCCCAATCGTATAGTTAATTATGACTATTTGTACCAATCATAGAGTTGGTTGGGACTATTTGTCCCAATCGTAAAGTTGATTGGGACTACTTGGCCCAATCGTATAGTCGACTGGGATTATTCCAGTAAAACATCTGTAAAACTCTCTTCCCTGCCATAAGATTAGCATGTCAGGGAAAGAATGCTTCGTAAGAATAATCTTGTTGTCACTGAGGGGATATATCGTAAAACTATTAAATGCAATTGGGACAATATATCCCATTATAAAAATTTATTAAAAATTTCTTAAGTCTGATATTAAAAAGGCCAAATTATTCCTTAATAAGAACAATAAGAACTATTTTATACTAAGAATGGCATAAACATAGTTGTAGTTGCGGTAAAATTAAAAAAAAAATAGATTAATTGAAACTTGAGTAATGTGCGTGTTCAAAACCATAAGTCTGCAATTTGCAATCTCAGAGTGTTTTCAAGTTTCTTTAATTATAATTTTATTCCTTAATTCCTTAAGAACACTGGAAACATAAAAACCCATGTAAAAGTGGGATGTATTTACCAACAGGGGATGAAGTCTAATATCCGGGACATATATGTCCATTAGGACCGAAAGGGGTAAATCTGGAGTTTAAGGAGCGTACTATTTTTTCGCCAATTTTCTTAGACCCAATTTTATTTGCCGTTCGTCAAATACTATTTAGGATGCGCAGTGACTTTTTTATAGGTCTCCTGCACATTTAATGCCTACGACATCTCAAAACGAGAGATTGAGCACGCAATGCCTTCGGCAGTGCAAATGAGCACCGGGCAAATTTTTTTAATTAAAAAAACATCAGCGGCTTCGCTTTCGGCAAAGCGGTCCCCCTCGTAGCTTCGGTTTTTCATTGAGAAACGAAACACACAGGGAAACACGAACACGGAAAAAACACGACGTCTGAAGACGATGAAACGTAGCAAGGGAACCATTGTTTCCAGAAAAAAACTTTCCTTGCTCTATATTTGGAAGCCATAATCAGCAACACAGAGAAGAGACTCAGCAAATTAAATGAACGAAAATCTTCAGAAGAGAAGCGAGCGATTATTGAAAAAACTCGTTTGGTAAATGATCAAGAATTCCAAACGAAGTTTTATTCAAATTCGTACGCCGACCAATCAAATCGAAGAAAGCAGAAAGTGGACCAATGGAAATGAGGCGAAATTGAGGGCATGCGCCGTAGACCGGTCAACGAATCACTGTGGGCACATGCGCAAAAGAGGCCGAAAAAAGTTTCAACTCGCATCCTAAACAAATGTTCTGGCACTCTCTCTCTTGGCGACAAACAATTGGCGAGCTTAAGAGAAACGAAGTGAGTACGCACCCTAAACTCAAAGGAATTATATTTTATGTTTGTCGGGAGTGAATAAATATCCTGCGGAAAAAATTAGGATGTCTAAATTTTTATGCTGTCCCCCAGTCTTATTAGTCATATTTAGTAAAATATTCTTGGCACACTAATAGTTTAAACAAAATATATTCCATCCTTCTACGAATAAACTAGTAATCAGATCAAATTTCTGCTCACTGTGACCGGCGATTTTTAATTTGCATCGTTTTAAACTTTCAACTTTGATTACAATCATCCTGTAATAATTAAGTTCAAGGTTTGATGTACAATAAGCATCCATCTCCCATGATTCTTTTCAAAATTGGATTCAGTCGTTTCTTCTTACAGACACAGCGTGATTTCTTCTTTGGCTTTTGGATATTTCACTTTGCTATCATTGTTGGAGGCAAAATTTCAGGTGATTTTGACCGGTGATTTTTAATTTGCAGCGTTTTAAATTTTCAACTTTAATTATAATCATCCTGTAATAATTAAGTTCAGGATTTTATGTACAATAAGCATCCATCTCCCATGATTCTTTTCAAAATTGGGTTCAGTCGTTTCTTCTTACAGACATCGCGTGATTTCTTCTTTGGTTTTTGGATATTTCACTTTACTATCATTATTGGAGGCAAAATTTCAGGTGATTTTGACTGGTGATTTTTAATTTGCAACGTTTTAAATTTTCAACTTTAATTATAATCATCCTGTAATAATTAAGTTCAAGGTTTGATGTACAATAAGCATCCATCTTCCATGATTCTTTTCAAAACTGGGTTCAGTCATTCCTTCTCACAAACTTTCTTTGGTTGTCGGCGATTGCATCTCACCGTTATTCCAGGGGAAAACTGCGCCGGGAAATATACAAGTGTGATAAATAGTCGTTTACCAAGTTGCGTTTCTTTTCTCATATCAAGTTAAAATTAGTTTTTAGGAAACACAGGACACAAAAAATGACCGAAATATGAATTTTTATTTAATTGACTTATTTCGTTTATGTTATCCTTCTACACATTAAATCAAAATTTCAAATTTGTGCCTTCAATATTTTAGAAGTTATTTCGCTTTTTATTTGCGATGACAAATAAAATAAAATATCTTCAAATAAAATAAAATTTCTTCATTGACGATGGCAAATAAAATAAAATATCTTCAAATAAAATAAAATTTCTTCATTTACGATGACAAATAAAATGAAATGTCTTCAAATAAAATAAAATTTCTTCATTTACGATGACAAATAAAATAAAATATCTTCAATTAAAATAAAATTTTTTCATTTACGATGACAAATAAAATGAAATATCTTCAAATAAAATAAAATTTCTTCATTTACGATGACAAATAAAATAAAATATCTTCAAATTAAATAAAATTTCTTCATCTGACCCACAACATCTGATATAGCATGCAACGGGTCCACATACAAGGCGAGTTTTCAGTGTACAATGAATGACTCCAGATATCTTTCTCTTACCTTTCTTTAAATATAAGCCATAAATATTGTTGATTTTTCCTTAGCCCTTTTTTGGTTTAGATATTCACGACAACCTGGCGCATGTTGGAGACGTACAAGGAAAGTATGCGACACACCTTTTCACTGAAAAAGCTGAAGAAATCATCATGAAGCACGACACGTCGAAGGTAAGGACTGATGCTTAAATATACTTTCTGAAATATCCTTTGCTTTGATTTCTGTTACACCGTCTTTAGAGGTATATGAAATGCAAATTTAAAAAAGGTGCAAAATTAGAATCTTCCTAGCGCTACAGTATGAATAATTAGAATGAAACAGCATGTTTTTTATCTAGTTTATACAAACAACTAACCATCAAAGGTATCATCATAGGTATGTCTAGTAATTTCTTAAGCTGGTCATTCACAACCTCTCAATGCCGCGCAAATCCTTCGCTACCAGTCACACCAATCCCGGATGTTTTTTTCCTCCAGTTTTCTCGTTTAACCACTCACCCGAAGTACCTACTCCCGCCGCTATAATACCCCGGCATACCAAATGGAGTGATGGGTACTAGAAAGAGTTGGATATCTAATCCTTGCTCCGCACTAAGCCATTTCTGACCGGTTTTTCACATTGACGATCGGTTTTGTCGTGGAGTGGTCAAATTTGCTTGGCGTGGAGCGGTCGTGAATGACGAGCCATAGTAAATCTCTATTTCCGTTCATTTGCAATGAAGCTTCGCTTGGAGGCTAAAGGGGAGTGGGAGGTATTGAAAATGGGCCTGATAGTAATGAAGAATGGTGAAATAACACAGACAGTTAAAAATAATCAGAGGGATGCTCTCCCATCTACTTTCTTACATCAATATGGGGTTTGCAGTGTAGTAAAGTAAATCGAGCATGCGTTATGGGTATCTCACTTTGGAATGGACTGCGTCCAAAATTTGGTGCAGATCAACAATTTTGCTGTCCATTCCAGAATTCAATCATATTGGTGAGAGGTTTCCAGCCTTTTTCTCTCGCGGACACCTTGATTAGTCCTTTTATTTTCACGTACCCCCTACTGACACTCCCTCTAACCATCTGTCTATGAAAAGAAGTATTTTTCAGTAATTTTAAGGGCTTGATTAAGACAAAGAGTCAAATTACTCGAATAATTAACCTTAATTAATAAGTCTAAACTAGAAGAAAAAACATACAACAGAGTGGTGCCTAGTGAAGCTACAACTTTTGCGAAGATATTGATGATTCACGCATAATCGAGGCTGGTGAAGACTATTTATCAGTTATTTACCAGGTTTCCTTTATCTAAATTTCTTCTTATTTTTTAGCATAGGCTTCAGATTACACAACTTTTACTTTTCGCACGACTTTGGGAGGACAAAACTCTGTAATTTTTTAATCCTTTATGCTTTCTTGTGTCCGCCATTACAGACTTTGATTTCGCGTACCCACAACAGGGCCTTCGCGTACCCCAGGGGTACGTGTACCACAGGTTATGAGACTCTGATATAGGTTGTAGCATTTTAAGTCATGGTGTTCACATACACATCTATCATATGCCAAATTTTATCAATCTAGCTCGATCTTTCTGTGAGTTCTCTTGTTCTCATGCACACGGACTGACTAGCAGTTTCATACTCTTATTCGACTGACATTTTCCGAAGAGCTCCTTTATACAAACTTTAATATAAATATAAAATTTTGCTATAAACCGCCACCTAAACTTCGTTTGTATAGCTCGTTCCTCTTTTCTGCCTGTCTATGTTCAAGGGCATAATTTTGACGTAGACTTACGTCTCTCCATAGTGGTCTAATGGTGTGTCGGGAAAGGAAAAAATTATGACGCTTTTCGTGGTATTTTTAAACGCTTATAGCTCCGCAACCAAATAACATTGAGAGTTAGTTTTAGTTTCATTTAACAGAGAAAGGTTTGCATTGAAGATTGCAAAAATAA
>BGPR01015204.1:22428-37257 GCA_013235015.1 Araneus ventricosus
AGTTTCATTTAACAGAGAAAGGTTTGCATTGAAGATTGCAAAAATAATTTTAGAATTTGGAATTACTGTTTAGTCACAGTCGAGTTGCAAAGTTGGTGAAAATCACGAAGAATTTTGCATAGATAGAGTCACATAGTCACACTAGACTAATAGTCACTATAGACTGTAGAGTTAGTAATCACCAGAAAGTCACAGTTGAGTAAGGTAAGTAAGTCTACGCCCCTCAATCCCTGCGGCCGTTTCGCAGAGACATTCTACCTTCAATTTTTTTTGTATTTAAAATCCACAACTACCTACCCGAAAGTATGTAAGGCCTTTAGCAGATCTCTTGGGGAAATACATAAGAACTGCAACAAAGTCAATATGATACGACAGATACAAAAGCATCACAAACACTGCAGAAAAAGGGCCAACAACAAAAGTAAATTAAGTAAACAAAAACACACACAAGAAAAAAGAAGAAAAAACCCAACCAAATACGCCACTAATCGATAGTACATTTAAAGAGAACGCTAAATCAATTACATTTTGTTTGATTTCAATCACCAGATCTGGAGCCAACATTAAAAATATTCAAAATACAGGGTTAGCCTAAATGATTCATCGGGTTTCAAAACGCTGTGTATTGAGAGGTATACGACCTACAAAGACGGGTGATACATGACAAGATACATACACTCCCCAAGTTTAAAAGCCCGCCTCCTGGCTCGCGTGCTCGCTAGATGGCAGGCCTGTAGAGGCACTGTACAAGATGGCTACAATGCAGGAAAAGAGTTTTTGTGTGTTGGAATATGCAAAGTGTTCTTCGGTTACGAGCGTTCAGCGTGCATTCTTCCTACGCAAATACGGAAAAGCTGCACCTGGTCATTTCTTGTACGTACCAAAAACATGGTGAGTGTATGTATCTTTTCATGTATCACCCGTCTTTTTACGTCGTATACTTGTAAATAAACAGTGCTTTGAAACCCGATGAATCATTTAGGCTAACCCTGTATTTAAAAAGAGGAGTCCCAGAGTGTATCCAAATGAGTAAAACACAAGTACAAGCTCAGCACAATACACCAGTAAAAAGAAGGAGGCAATAAAAATTTTTGTAAGGTATCATTAAAAATCTACAAAAGGGTCATTAAAAGGCAGGGGCATAATGACAAAGTGGTTTTTCGAACTCAGTGAGTTAAAAATGTGGGGGTTCATCGAGATCTGGAGCTCAAATATTTCGACGATTGCAATGCTTTGTCTTTCTATATGCTGGCGGACATAATTATAAACTCAGGAAATTTTCATTTTCTTTTAATCATAATTTAATTTAATTTAATTTTGTTTTAATAAAATAATGATGAATAATTACAAAAATGCATCTAAATTTAGTATGACTCATAAATAAAATAAAAAATTAATGTTAATAAGAAAATGCGCAACTTTAAAATTTTAGCATTACGCGAAATTTGGACAAAATTATAAACTCAAAATTATAAAATGAAAATTTTAAAATTTGATAATTAACTTAACTTTAAACTTAATTTAATTCACAATTTTACTTAAAACTTAATTCACTTAAAACTTTTACTTGAAACTTAATTTTAAAACACAATAAATGTTGGGTATTCTGATTGGTTACCTATGCTTGCAAAATGGGTAGATTCTTTGGCGGAAAAAATTGATGAAATCGGTCCAGTCGTTTAGGCCTTAAGGAATGTAGAGTGAAGTAGCGTTTTTCCTATTTCTCTCAAATATGGAGGGTGGGGTGAAGAACAACCATTTATTATAAATTTAGAGGTCAAGACTAACACAGCAAATGAACAAATTGAACATTTCTTGAGTTTATATTCATGTCCAATAGAGTATTTAGTATACAAGAAAGTAATAATGTAAGGGGAAAAGTAGGAGCATTTGTGATGTACTTAAACACCTAATCTAGTTTTGTAATTCCCTTATTTCTGCTCAGTTTGGAATAACAGTGGTTAACTCTTGTGTGCATCCAGGTCAAAACTGCGCAAGATGGTTTTTCCAAACACTCTAATTCCTTACTTTATTTACAGGAAAGAAATATATTTACTGATAGGAAAAGAAACTGTTGACATCATGTGCTAGCTTCTGACAGATGAGCAGTAATCACCTGCGTTTCTTTTCTCTAATAAATTTGGTGAATGGTTAAACTAGGTCACTTTTCACCACCTGCTCATTTTGGTCGAAAGTGGGCATAGCGTGATTTATTGCTATTTGTGTTACGCAGAAGTAACGGGGGTGTAGCTCAGTGGTAGAGCGTTCGCTTTGCATGTGAAAGGCCCGGGGTTCGATCCCCCGCACCTCCAATTTTTTATTTTTTATGTAGAGAAAAAATGCTATTTTTGAACTCCAATCCTTCTGCAAAAGATTTCTTAAATTAGCATTCTGTTTCAAAGACACAACAGAAGTGTAACTGCTTTGCTAGAATGCAAAAATATGGATTTTTGGTTGTCCGAATTCGCTTCAAGGAGATTTAATGATTTAAGTCGCCAATTTCAAGATTATTCATCATTATGGCAATCGGCCTATTTTTCTCCGCCAAGCTCATTATAATTCGCGCCGAATCTTGTGCCTTGTATTATTGGCTATTGGGCCCTGTGCTATAACCCTAAACTGCCTTCATTGGATAGCTAATGGATGTAATAGAGAGGAAGAAGGATCAAGCTGACGTGCAAGATAAAATTCAGACGTCAACGTAATTATCAATAAAATTTGGACGTAAAATCAAATAAATTACAAAGTTTACGTCTACCTCAATCTCTTCAACAATGTCTGGACAAAACGCGGCTAGACATAAGATTATGGTGCGGTCACCAGAGTTAAATTTTTTTTTGACAATTACTCGCCAAATATGGAATTCATGAAAAATTTCATTGCAACCTTAAAAAAGCGAAAATTTAATGTTTTTAAAGCTTCTTGTGGCCATGGCGAGCTTTTAGAGATGTTTTTAATGCTTGGCGCGATTTTGGTAAGCATGGAGAGCTGGGAGTGCTGTTGAGAACAGGTGATCCGCTTTCTGAAACGATTATCATTGAAGGAACTTCCCTACTCAAAGAAAAAAGGGCCACTCTGACACACAAAACATTTATTATTGGCGGGGAAATCGCCCTGGCTTATTTATTGATTGGTTGATCGAAGGGTTTAATGGTAGTTTCAGCTGCGAAGACTATCATCTCCTATTCATTCCAAAGTTCTTTTCAATCCTCTTTCCAAGAACAAAAGAAATTTTCTACCAAAAGATGGACTAAATTATTGCCGATCTGATTCGGTCAAGACAAAAAAAAAAAGGCGCCCCACGACAACGAAGAGTTCATCTTCTTTTCTGGCTTGTTTATATTCTTTTCCGAACAAAGATAAATAAACCGTTGCCATTCAGACTAAAACAAATCACTAGTTATTTACAACCACAATATTCTAAAACACATCAAAAAAATGTTAACTACTCACAAAAATGACACATTGAAAAGAGTTCGAATGTGCATTAATTATTATTCCACATATTAACATACAACTTCCAAAGCGGGCCGAGGATGCCTGCTCTGGATTGGTGGAAAGTTATTTAGCGTCCAGTTAGGTCAGTCGCAGACCCACCCTGGCATCTAAGCTGTTATAATTATCACCTACGGAAGTGAACGCAATGTGTATTCTATTAACCCTTATACTTTTGAGGTTTCTCAAAATCTGAGAAAAGTTGTACGGAGGTTTGTCAATTAATGGATCAGAGAAATAGATTCGACCGTCTTGTTTCCCCTTTTCATCTGATTACGGGTGGAGGAAGATATGAATGACTGACCTTCGAACTCTTGTCTCTCCCTCAAGAGATCCCTAAATGACCACTCATGCAACTTCCCTCTTCCCCCTTTCGGAACAGCAACCGCCCTACTAGTTTAGAAGTTGCATGGCCGGTTACGGCCGGGTTAGTTGTCAGAGGATTAAGTCCCATGAAAGATGCATTGCAGCAGTTCTTTTATCTACAAAGTAATTTTTCTTCACAATTAGTTCACATGTTATGAAGTAATTTTTTCTGTCCTACATTCGTTACCATAAGTAACGGATGGATATGAATTTGTTGTTCCTTCTCGTAATGTCATGTGTCTCGGTTCTTTTGTCTTCCAGCCTCTGTTTATGTACTTCGCCTACTTGGCTGCCCACTCTGGAAATTTGTACCAGAAATCTCAAGCTCCGGCAGACGTCGTTTCGCAGTTCAAATATATCCAAAATCTCGACAGAAGAATTCATGCAGGTGAGAATTTATTATGTAACTAGAAAATCACCCGTCATGGTATGACAGGTGAAAATTGCCTCTTCATTCGAGAAATTTCCCGTCAAATTTGACGTGTTTAAATAGATATGTATGCGAGGGAAAGGTTTAACATGGATTGAAAACAAATAAAATAAACATATGTTTTATGACGGGAAATATTTTTTATTAACATATTATTTACAAATTTCTTTATTCAAAAAACCTCTTGGTATACAACATTCCGTGTGAAGTATTTTTCTTTGTTTAACAATTTTATTATAATTCAATAACCATGAAATTCTCAGCTTCTCAAAAGTAAGTTAAAATTTCAAAGGAATTCTTTTTCGAAATTCTAATCGAAACAAGCCATTTCTCTGCTTGTCAAACATTGCCAAAAAATATTATCAAATTCTATCATCACGATTGCAATAAATAATCAGATGCATCGTGGCGTCCAAACTATATCACGCGCATGATATACCAATGACGTGATTTACTACTTTCTACTAATAAACGGAAATTAATTTGAAATATAATTTAATATTTCTCGGGAACTATTGATCATAGCGAGATAAATTTTATATCAATCGATAGAAAATAATTATTTAACTTGATTAAATTTGAAATTAGAACGACAGTTACTTTTAAAATTTAAAATTACTGAAAATTAGGTGCTCTAACAATGAAATAATTCTGTTTAATGAAATAATTCTGTTTTTCTCGCAGCGCTCTGGCGTGAGCTTTATTGTTGGTGACGTCAGAGCGTTACCGAGAGGCAGATCCTGGATATTATATTAGTAATGTAACTTTTTAAAAAAATATATAGCAGTATCTTAAAAAAGCACAGAACTGTCCACAAGTTGCTGAAGATAAAATCATTCATTGCTCTATAAGAATTCTTTATCTCATACAAAATGTACCAAGTATTGTAATGTTGTAATGTATGTAACTTCGAAATGTTGATGAAACTTCACGTGTTAGTAACCCTAAAGCCCTGAATACGTCTCTTCTCTTAAGTAGCGACACTCTTTTCCCCATCAATTTCGTGCCGCTTTCGATTTTGACTGGAAGTTGCCAATCACATGGGTAAACAGCCGCCATCTTGGGTCTTCGCTTGAATGTGTGTATCACTCTTTTAACATTATACTTGGAATACTTAAAGCAATTGAAGTCATTATTTTTAAGCTTTTCTATGGAGCATTTTAAACAGTTTCCTCAGTGCTGTAATTTGATGGTTAAACTAGTTAGAATTTTTGTCACTCACAGAACGCACTTTTTAATTAAAAAGAAAGATAGAGCTTTAGAGCTAAGGAAGGTAAAAAAAATGTTCTAGAAAGAGCATTGGCATGAGAATTACCGCTTCAGAGATAAAATAAATTATTTTATATAAAGCCATAAATTCAAGACCTACTATTAAAAAAATTAAATGTGAGTATATATATAATTGAGTATACTAATAAATACATAATTCTGCACTGTGGTTTAAGGAGTAAAATCTCTAAATAACAGTAAGCATCTTTTATTTAAATTATGATATAGATAATTGAAAAGTAAGTATTAAAACAAGCAGAAAATCCTATTGTAAGTAATTATTTTCTACTGATTTATGAATTATTCATATATATATATCTGTAATTATATATATTTTTAATTATATGTAAAAAGAATTTGCATGTATTAATTAATTTGGATCTCTAACTTGAACAGTTTAAGTTAACATATATGTTTGTATTAAATACTATACTTAAATAAATTTAAATTTAAAAAAATCTGATTTAAATAAAAAAAATCCGATTTTTTTATTTTTTAAAAAAATCATGATTTTTATCAACCCTGGTTTAGAGTAATTTATAACTTAGAAAGTCATAGCAAAAAAAATTGAATAAAATTATTCTTCAAAATGATCGCGAATTATTTCAAAACACGCATTTAGTATAGTATGTGTTTTAATATAAAAATAAATTATTATTTAAGGTAAAATGATTTTTCTATATGTATGTTATTAGGTATTTAAGTTATATTTGGGAATCTGTAAACATTTGTAAATAAAAATCCACATTCAACGAACGAAACTCCGTATTTCTCAATAGCAGACTTAGGGAGAGAGTGGCTGTTTCCCCCAAAATGGCGGACGATTCAATGTGTCGCTACTTAAGAGACGTATTCAGGGCTTTAAGGAACCCCTGAGTCCGAAAAAAAACAAATCTTGGAGTTGTGTCTTTTTTATCAGTCTGTCTGATCTTCTGTGAACACGATCAAAATCACAACGAGCTAGGGACATAAAATTCGGAAAGTAGCCTTTACACCATAATTTCATACTACTGTTCCAAATTTTGAACGAAATCTGTTCGTAATCTATGTTCATTTGAACACCTTAACTCTGAAACGCAATTAACTAGGTCGGTGAAATTTCGCCTGTAGTCTTCTTGTCACTGAAATTGTAGATCTGTATCAAATATTGGACCAAGTGCTTCAATGCGTTGATTATCTGTCCATCTGTATATTTGCGTCTACATGAACGTGATAGCTGAAAAACGCAACGACTTATCAACTGAAATCTGATATATGGTCTTGTCACTGAAATTGTAGATCTGTATCAAAATTTCGACCAAATCGGTGGAAAAAAAGACACCCCAAAACCATGTAAGAATTTCTTCTCAATTCTCTAAGGCACAAACCACTTGTTAAGCTGACGTGTTTATGGAGTCCAAAGAAGCCATAACAGAAATCCAAAATTTCTTACTCTTTCATCTCTTATTCGAAATGACACATATACTGATGTATGGACATTGAATCCCCAAACTCAGGGCCATCATGACTTAACGTTCTACAGTTTTGTCTTGCCGTGACTCGTTTTCCATTGCTTTCCGCCATTTCTTACATGCAAAATGTCATCGTGTGTAATCGAAGGCACTAGGAGCGTCTGAGAAATTAACTAATATGTTTTCGATTTGTGCCGTTCTTCTATCCTTAATGGTCGTTTCCGCAATTTCTTCTGTTAGTGTTTTAAGACAGTGTATTTCGTGCCACAGGTATCATGCCAATCTCATTCATTGTTTTCCATTGCTCCAATTAGTTTTAGAGTGCGTAAAAGTGGGTATTGTCGTTTGAATTTTTCTATTCTTTTATGGCAGTAATCGCAACCGTGACTTTGTTTATTTTATATGAGCGCATGCAGTGAAATTCTTATATGTCGAATTTCATTGGCATTCGTTCATCTAAATGCAAACGGTGTTGTTAGTTGCTCGTACATCGGCAGAGTTCATTTATGACTGCCCTGTATATTTACTGAATGTCCTAAATATTAGGAACACCCTGCTAACAGTACTAATATCATGTTGAACCACTTCCACCTCTGATGACTATAAATTTTCTTCTAAGTATGAACTCTACAAATTGTTGACACCATTCAGAAAGGGTGCTTAGGAAATAGCAGTTTTTAATTCCCTCACAAAGAATGGCGATGTTTAGGAGTTATGATCAATTCTTCCTATTTCTGTCCACAAATAAAAGCCATCACATGTTTGAGAAGCAATCTCAATTCTCACATTAGACAGCCTTTGTCCACTTATCTAATGGCTAATGCCGGTGTGCTTTATCCCATAAAATCTTCTTTTTTCAATTTTATAGTGAAATAAAATGAGTTAATTTTGAACAATCCGCTGCTAGATTTGTCTTGCAGAATGTACAATATGCTTTACGATGACCCTGAGTTGCTGCAATTTCTGGCGTTGTATGCCTTCTTTGGTGCACGCAAAGTGCATGCCAGTCATCTGGATCCTCTTTCTCTCACAAGTGATTTCCGTCCACTATTCTGCTTTTATCTCGTAATTTTTTTCACTTAGCTTCCATTCTTTGAAGACTCAAAGAGTAGAATAACCAAGGAGATTAGAGTTTCTGATATTTTGATCACTCATCATAAATGCAGCATATGACGTAGGAGTAGTTGGGAAACGTGGGATTATTGATACAATCCGTAAATTTTGATAAATGGAATGACTCAAGATGTTCACATACCCTCATATATATGCCACTGTAACCCTTAACACACGGTATATTTTTCGGCCTTGTTAAGTCAAAAGTTATTTTACAAATGAATCAAACCGCTAATCTTCTCGTCTAAGTAAATTTTACTCTAAGTATGTGTTGTGTGATTTCTTTAACTGTTTAAGTTTTCCTGTCAGGGAATCTACTCCAAAGGTAGGTGAAAACATCTATTTTTGTGAAATATAGTAATTTTTGAGGTTGTTTTGCATTGTTTTTGTGTTTCCGCTTGTTTTAAGTAAAAAGGGGTCTTAGGGCAGATTGATACAATTGATTCAGGGACACATTGATACTCGTCTTCAGTGTGTATCAATATGGCTTAACAGCAACTCCTTTGTAAAATCGTCTTCAGAAATGAAAAAAAACGAAAAAATGAACTATCTAAGAGAAACACGCAATTAAGCATTTGTTTAAACAATGAAAACGGTTTTGAATTTCATTGCAAAAAGGAAAAGTATTGTTGTAAATTCAGTTTAAAATAATTTTTACGAATTTATTAAAATTGTAGAAAAAAATTGGACAGAAACTTAATTAATATAATCAAAAATATATTTTTTTGCATTTTCAGATGGGTTAATATTTATTTTTGTTCTATATTATTTTCGTAAGTTATCAAGGAAGAACACGAAAATTTCCCTTAATTTTTAGTTTACAAAAATTTCCAAAAAACGGCTTCGAGGTACACATTCCATCACTACAAAGCATTTGTACACACGCTCACACACATTCTCCTATATTATTTATAGAGATAAATTATTTTCTGAGGCATTATTTTTTCATTTTTCCTGTCTCATTAAAAATGTTAATTTTGATTAAAATAAAAGTTTGTTACTTTGTTAAACTTTTAAACCTTCATTTGGGATACAAATCTAATTGATAAAACAAATTTTCTTTTGATCCCACACCTATTAATCATAATTATTTTTGATACTTCCGTGTGTAGCAATGAACCCCTAGTATGGAGCAGATTGATACAAATCCATTTTTGGGAAAAAAGTGAAATAATTATTTTATTATGTCATTTATGACCAAACCTCGACTGAAGTCCTATATTATATTAACAAATGTATAAATATAGTGTATTAGTTCTAATTATTAACGTTGGTAAAATTATTTTTATCTCTCCAAAAAAAGTGTATCAATGTCGCCGCATTCCACCTGTAGTTATTGGTTTCCTCTCAATGAATTCCAGCATTTATAGAATGTTTTCCGTTTAAAATGTTCAACAGATTTATTAAATGCTTTCCGTTGCTTTTAGGGATCTTTTATTGAAAAAAATAAATTTGCAGTATATGTGAATACAAGAACTTTTTGTGTGATATTTCTAAAAAAATGCAAAAAGAAGGTTGAAAAATAATACCAAAATTAGTTTTAATTTAAGTTTCTTATTAATTCAAAACCTTCTATGTTTCATGAAAGTTTCTGCATTAAAAACTTTCCTTATCCAAGTAATAAATATTAATAATCAAGCAATTTAATAAATTATTTGTTAAGCTGTTCAAAATTAATTTTTAAAATGCAAAAACGTAAATCAACCCTACACTGTGAAAATTTGAATTCCGTGAGATTCGAAGGAGAAAAAAGAACAAATTTATTTTCCGTGAGATTCGAAGGAGAAAAAAGAATAAATTTATATTCCGTGATATTCGAAGGAGGAAAAAAGAACAAATTTATACTCAGCTAAGTACAATATTCCAGATGAAAAGCTTCCTTGGTTTTCAATAAGTTATAAAACGAATGGAATCTCAACCTTAAAAGTCACCTCTCCAAAGGAAACGAATAAGGAAGGAGTCTTAAGTTAACTCTCTGAACCCGGCTAGAGTGAGAATTCCAGTACCTCAAAAACTGAAGTAAATTTTCGTTCACGAAAACAGAATGAAATCCTTCATTTCTTTACAGAAATTCCAGGAGCAGACATCGAAGTTTGGGCGATCAATTGTCAACAAAGAAAGGAACCACCTATCTCCCGTAAAATTCGCTCAGGCACTAGAAAGCGCCTGAGTCCGGTCTCTGTCGAATGGGGCGGTTTGAGGCGAGATAGTGCTCTTAGAGTTAACGGTCTACCTGCATGTTCGAAAATTATCTTTTCAACTCTGTCTAACAAATCATTACTTTCAAGGTGTAATAAAAGTGATGGATGATAGCGTTGGAACTGTATTCAATGCTTACATCGAAAGAACATACTTGAAAACACCATCTTCCTGTTCATTGCCGACAACGGTGGCGAAGTGGACCCATTGCTTGGATTCGGCAGCAACTATCCACTGAGAGGTAACAAAATGACTTATTGGGAGGGAGGCATCCATCTTCCTGCCGTCATCTGGAGTCCTCTGCTGAATCTCAACACGCCACGAATCTCCCACCAGCTCATGCACGTCTCCGATTGGCTGCCGACTTTGTACACACTTATAGGTAGGTGCAGATTCTTACTAGAATCCAAAAAGAAGAAAATCGAATACAAAAGTTCAGGGTTGTTATAATTAAAGTTCGTTCATTCAGAAGAATCGAGAGCCGTTTAAATGGCTCCAAACGAAACACAATTTCATTGGAATGTAGTGCAAGTGACTGGAATGTAGTGCAAGTGACTGGAATGTAGTGCAAGTGACAGGAATGCAGTGCAAGTGACTGGAATGCAGTGCAAGTGACTGGAATGTAGTGCAAGTGACAGGAATGCAGTGCAAGTGACTGGAATGTAGTACAAGTGTGGCACTGTATGAAAATAAGAAGTAGTGTGAGGTGGTGCATTGTCTTGCATATAAACGGCATTTTCAAAGAAAACAGACTATACGTTGAGAACTGAATTTGGGCAGCGTTTTCAGTTAAACTGAAAAAAAATGTGATGAACTATTTAATTTTGCTTCATTAAAAAAAACTGCAAATAATGGCTCAAAGCCACCTATTGACTATCCAACCAACGTAGGAGGTAGTCTTCGGAAGCACTTAGACTCAATGGTCTTTCATCTTCCGCTCAGCTAGAAATGAATCATTAATGGCATGACATATAATGCGCCTGAATTGAATTAAGTTTACTTAATAACTTTAATTACAGTTGTGCTAAAAGCACTTTCATTTTTACTTAATAGTTAAGAAGGAAAAAAAGAGAGAAGACGGTTAACTCTATTGTGATGCAATTTATCTTAATATGTCTATTGGACAATTCATATTCACTACTTTCATCGTGCTGGACGTGGGGATGGAGTGAAGGTGGGTGGTCGCCTATACCCTATTGAGGAATATTTTTTACGTTGCTTCTTCTTCTTCTTCTCTTTTCTTTTCTTTCGGTTTTCACAAAGGGCATCATTTGTACTATATGGTAATAAAATTTTATTTTGTTTAGAGCCCCGAAACCAGATCTAAGGCTAGGGGCATACTACCTGCAATAAGAACCATCGAATATATAAATTATTTTTATAGAAGAAAACTAACTGCTATCCGTTTCTCGAATCACTAACTGTTGACTGTCACACGAATCAATGTGCTAGTGAGAATGATAGTCCACATATTTTATCTGCGGGATGGATGATTTGACGTTTTAGTTTTTTTTTCTTCCTTTAAAGATTGATTTATTGTGTTTGACGTTCTGTCTTTTCTATTATTCATAATTACTCATGACATTTGTTTTCTTCGTCTATATTTCGACATTCTAGATAACAAACTTTTTAAGCACGTGCTAAAGTTTGTGCAGAAGACGCAGGATTTTTTTGCGTTCACTTGGCGTTTGCCTTTTGAAGAAACTCCTTAACTCTCATAGCTTAGGCGTTTCTCCAAAAAAATTAAATATAATTTATTTTGTAAATATTTATAATCTAAGTTCATTACGAAATAAATGTGGTTTGGGGTGCTGGTGTGATTTATTTCATTTAATTTTCATTTATATTATGTCGGAATTAATTGCTTAAGGGGCTGAAATTAATTTTACAAGTATACTTTGTGGAAAACATATGATTTTTGTACCTTATTGACTTAGGTTTCAAAGCAATTTTACAGTGATTTTTTTTTCATGGTGTATGTCTGTACATACACATATGCTAGCTGACACACCCGGCGTTGCTCAGGATAAAAATATTTTCAACTATTTATAGCTATTTTAACTCAATTAAACAAGATGCATACCGTCCAGCTAACGCAAGTAAAGTAAACAAATACTTTGTCTATAAATTAGAGCAATAAATTATTAACCCCTTAACTGGTTTATTTTTTTCAACTATCTAATTAGAAAACACTTTCTAATTTAGGAATGCGTTGTCATTTTAATCCAGAAAACTGAAGGACAGTTGAAATGTTCATGAATTCCACGTAAATTTTGTATCGAATTATAACGCCGGTGAATGTCTTTTTAGTGTATGAGTTTAAAAGAGCGATAATTTGACACACGTACGGCGTACGGGCAAACCAGTTAAGGGGTTAATAGCATAATTTGCATTCACTCCACTGAACTTCTTCCTGGGGAGCTACCTCATAGACTGTAAAAAAAAATCCCGTAAAATTTACGGTTTTAAACTGGAAGCTGGGTTGGTTGTGCAAAACCGTAAAAGTTACGAAGTAAATCCGTAGCCACAACGGTTTTTTACCGCATAAAATCAAGTTTTCTCCGTAAAAATTAAGTCATCGAAGTAAGTGACGTCATCGACTGAGTTGAGTTGTTTTTCTCCTTCTGTTCGAGTTGAGTGGAAATGTGCTGATGTGTATTATGAATTAGGAATATTAATTAATCAAGGTTTTATTATTAATTTCAATTAGTTTAATATAATTTTTAATTGAACTTACTTGGACAATTTCGATGCAAGATGGTGACAAAACTTCTAACTCCTCTGAGCCGGGGATCGAAACCGCGTTCTTAGAAATAAAAGGCAGTCGCTCTAACCACTAGACCTCCGGAGACTTCATAAAATGAAGTCAAAATAATCTATTAGAGAACGAATGCCAGCCTAAAAAGATCAGGCTAAAAAGGAACATCGGTGGCCTAGTGGTAAGGTATGAGCCTCGGGACAGGAGGGCTCCAGGTTCGAAACCCGACTCCACTAATGCTTCGCCGTGCTTGTGGGCCTGTTGCAAGCCAAATCATACGGAGGGGGGCAATCCCCCCCGCGGATGTGGTGCGGAAGCTTGGAGAGAGTGTACCTTCTCAGGCGTCGTATCTTACATCTGACCACGGTTCAAAGTGAGGAGGCCCGTCTCAAAATAGCCCTAGTGTTGCTTCAAAACGGGTCGTTAATATAACTGAACTAAACTAATCGTGTTCAAAAAGAAAAGCATTTTTTAAAATATTTACAAGTGGTACTGGAGCTCTGAAAGGCACCACAGACCGTGAACATAAGTTGGCATGCTAAATCTACGAAAATAAGCTTTCCGCTTCGCTGTTGCTCACATTTATTCTAAACCTAAATTTTATGAGATGCGTTGCTAATTTTGTCTCTCCCTGACTAGACGGTGGATGAAATGTGGGGGATTATTCAGAAGTATCAATTGGAAGAGATGGAACCACAGTTCAAGGATTGTGACGCTTCAGCTAATCCCATGTGCCATCACTTCCTGTATGTTCCCTGGTTGGACCCTGATCAGTACCAAGAGTGCGATTTCTTGTCTGAGGGCAATTCCACGAAGACAAACTGACAGCATTTCCATCAGCAGAATTATGTAAAGTCGGACAGAATTCCCTGTATAACGACGTTTCTATTTTTTTAAAAAAATTTCTACTGCAATGATGTACTTTTAATGTAAGCAATAAATCTTTTACAAAGTTAACTTCTATTTCGATTTATTTTCCTTTCGTAGGACAAAGATGACAAGTTCAAATTTTTTCAATGAATTTACAAATTTCAAATGCTTTTTTTCCTGGGAAATTTGTCAATTTTTCACCGCGCAGATGTACACTGTCATTTTTTCCTGATATATATATATATAAACCAAAATATAACTTGCAAAAACAAAGTAAACAAGACATATCAAAATGCAATTCATAAACTAAAAATTCATTAATTAAACAAAATAACCAAATCAAAAATAAAATCTAGAAAATTGATATATATATATATATATATATATAAGAGGCAAAACATAATAGAAAAAAATAACAAACAATAAAATAAAATAACAAACATTCATATCGAATTCAAAAGGATATGAAAAAACGAATTGAAAGTATATCGGAGTCAAGACAAAAATGCGAATAGTAACAGATGATGATAGAACAACAATCAATCTCCCTCGATCTTTCTTGATTTATGCTTAGACCACAAAAACGACTTAAAAATTGACATTCACGACAAAAGAAACGAATTCAAATTTAACGTCAATAAATTTATTTTTTGGAACTCTAATATCTCATATAAAATCTACAAAGCACAATTATCAATCAACTTATAAAAGTCAACAAAATTTTCAATAACACTAATTCTGCCAAAAAGCAAATCATGCACTTAAGAAATAGCCTCAACATTAATAAAATTCCCCCTCACTTTGCAAACCTCTGATTAATGGTTTTAAGATGTAAGTAAAGGATTGCTTATCAGAGAGATGGCGACGCGAAGTATAAT
>BGPR01015205.1:0-37252 GCA_013235015.1 Araneus ventricosus
GAATTCCGGGATGTTATTTCCTATCAAAACATTTAAATTGGCGGCAACTGATTGCGTGTGATGAAACCCCTTTGTGTAATGTGCAAGTTTCAGTTGAAAGTTCCGACTTCTGTTTCATAGAATTACAGGTAAGATTTTTTCAATCTTTATTTTTCTGCGTCTACCAAATGAAAAATCAGGTCAGTAACGCAAATTGAAAAGCAAAATTAATTAATTTATTTATTTTTGTATGATAAAAACGAATTTATTGTCATGAACATAATAATGCACTTTCAGGTTTCCAATCTTTAATTAGCGATGTTTAGCTAACAAAATACGGGAAATTCGTCAGATCTGTCAGCTCGTTTTTCGTGTTATGCGTTTCTAGAGTTAATTTTTGCAGTGTAAGATGAGTTTAAATGCATTGCTGTAACTGAAAAACTTTTCAATGTTTTTAAATTAGTTTAATTTCTTAAAATCTGTTTCAAAAACATTATTTTCTCCCCAAAATATGAGTTTCCAAACAAATTAATGTCCGGGGTTTTTTTTGTATCGATCTATGGATCTTCGTTCGTAAAGTCTGTTCCAAAAATATAACTTTGCTTTTAAATATGCAATTTATTAAATGATTTTGTGCAAGCCCCCCCCCCCCTTCCAAATTCTGATTGTCCTGAATTAGTTTCGTTTTTTAAACATGTTTTGAGAATGATTTTATTTTATTTTGATTTTAAAAATTAACTTCTCTGTTTGCATGGAATAGAATTTTTCACCTTTAATTAATGAGTTACTAATTTTATTATTTATGTTTAAAAAATTACACAAGCTGTACAAATATTAATTTATTCTAAATAATAATTCTTCCTTCTTTTTAAACATAAAAGCTAGTGTAAGTATTTAATTTTTTTTTTTTACTTTTAATTAATTTTTTTAAAAAAAGTATGAATAAATTAAAAGCTCAGGAAATACAGCAAAAAAAAAAAAAAAAAAACACTTAAAGAAATTGAGAAAAGGCGACAAGATTGTCGTGACGGTGTCAGGAAATGTAGAGAAAACATGTCAGAAGAGAAGAAAGCTCAGAAAAGAGAAAAAGACAGAGTATAAAAAAGAAATGAGGGAGAAGGGTGTAATTAAAAGTATGAGCAACGTTTCCAATAGACAACAATACATTAGACGAAAACAATGGAAGAAAGATTCACGTAATTACAGAAAGCGAAAGTCTTTGCAGCAAGCTACAGAAACACCTGAAGCTGAAGAAACACGTGTTGGAGGGAGCAGAGGGTCTCCACGGATTCAGTCTGGCAGAAAAGCAGCAAAACACACTTATAGTTCTTTGAGGTATAAGTTGCAATCTATGATTGCTAAATCTCTTAAACAAGCTAGGAAAATTGAAAATTTAAGAAAAGAAAATTATCGCTTAAAATTCAAGGATAAATCAAAATGTTCATTGTCCCCTGCCACAAATGTACGCAAACTAATTGGTAGAAAAAAGATGTCACCAGACATAAGGAAGAATTTACTTTTTAACTTTGCTTTTATGTCAGGTCTAGAAGAAAATAAAGTTTTCAAAAAAGAAAAAGAAAGAAGATTATTTGCTAAACGGGTTTCAAATAAAATTATAAAAAAGTATCAAATGATAGGTCAACTTAAAAATTTAGCTTCCAACAAAAATTACAAAAAAGCATTAGAAACAAAGAAGATGCATTTCAAAAGATCATACAAAGGTCAGAAGAATTTGACTGAAGCAAGAAAATCAGTCCAGAAATTTCTTGAAGATGATTTGCATAGTTGCATGTGCCCTGGCACAAATTGAATAAGTTCTACTATATATATTTTTTACTTTGTTTTATAATGCAATTCCAATTCTGTGTTCATGCTATTTACCTTAAAAGATTTTAAGATAATTTGAAATGTAAATTGAAGTACTCAGATGTATATTCTTCAGATAGCTTTTCTGATATAGATTCTGATTCTAACAATCCTCCGGCTAATGCTATCAAAAATATTGTTCAAAATGATTATGTTGTCTTAAAATTAGCAGGAAAAAAAAGTGTGAGGTTTTATGTTGGTGTGATCATTTCTCGGGATGCATTTGATGAGTACACTGTAAAATTTATGAGAAAATGTGGAAAAGACAAATTTACTTTTCCCGAAAATGATGACATTGCAGAAGTTGACTCGTCCAATATTGTCAATGTATTATCTCAGCCATCTTTAAACAAAAGGGAACAATATGTGTTTAATGAAAACTTGGAACATAATTTAACTGAAATTTTGTACTTAATTTATGATACAAGAGCTAAATTTTTTAATACAGTAAAAAAATATTAAGATTTAAGTGTTTGTTTCATTTCAGTGTTTTTATTCAAGTGTTATTTCCCCTCAATCTATTATAAATAGTTTATAATTGAGATAATTAATTTCATTTTCTAAAAATCTCTTGAAATTGAAATTTTCAATGACATTTTTTATAATTTAATTTTAAATATATTAATATTAATTATAATTCATATATAATTATTACGTATATTTATATTATATTACCTCTATAAATTATACGGGTAATGTATTATGCACAAGTTAAACATGGAATCTGCAACATTTGTCAGATCTGTAACATTCGCATCAGATCTGGAACAGTCCAGAAAAATAACCCCCCGAAAATGGGGGTAAATGTTCCCCTTGACCTCGCCCCTAATTTAAAAAAAAAAAAATCTGTTACTAATGTGTAATTAAAATACACTATTAATTTCATTCACTAAAAATTTTCAAAAATTGAAATTTTCCATATTCAATTTGGCACTTTTCCTAATATTCACCCGTATAATCCATTACTGCTACGTTTTTCATTTCGATCACTATATGACAAAGATTGTCTTAATTCTCTAATTCCTACTCAACTTGCTTCATTTCGTGCTTCGTGTTGTTGTGATGATTCAGTAGCATGCGACTGTGACATATGTAATCTGTTTCCTTCATTTCGTTGTGCTGTTTCATTTTGTCTTTCTTCTTGTTTTCTCTTGGCTACATTTGTATGATGGCCAATATTTTGTCGTTTTGGCGGCATTTTTAGCAACATGAAATGCACAAATAGGCTTAAAATCTCGCCTCTGTTCAGGGTTGCCAGATCAATATAGTAAAATAAAGCCAAACCAGTTTATGTGGAGTTTACGGTACGCACTTACTTCATTCCTCTTAGCATTGCCAACTCTTTGCCGCCAAGAACAGCAATGAGAGATAATTTGTTTTGGATGCGTCTTGATGTTTTTAGCGAGTGACAAGCGCGCATGCGCACAAATTGAACTTTTCATCGGTGTTTTGCTTACCAGGCTATATTGCGCCATGTTTCAATTGGACTGTTTTGTTCAACTCTCTGATGTGATTGGTCGATAAATTAGAATTTGAATAAAACTTCATCTGGAGTTCTTCGGATTGGATATCGGTTCAGTACTGTGTATCTTGTTCTGTGTATTTCGCTTCTCAATGAATAAGCAAAGCTACAAGTATTCCGCTATGCTGAAAGCGAAGCTGTTGATATTTTTTAAGTTAAAAAATTTGCCCGGTTTACGCTTGAAATGCCGCTGGCATTGCGTGTGGAAATTTGTTGGGTTTATGTTTGTGTAAACCCAAATATGAAATAAACAAGCTGAATTTAAAAATAAAACTAAAGCTTTTATCAAGCATAATGAAAAACTATTAGATTCAATTTCAAAAATGAGCAACATGTCTTAGTAGACATCTAATAAGAGATGCATGAACAATCTAAAAACTAGACAGAAACATTTCAAACATAAGTAAAACTCCCCCTAACTACTGAGCATGCCCAAGCTTAGACACACCCAATAGTTTCTGAGCATGCTTCCAAGGGTGAACACCCACTGTTAACTGAGCATGCCAGTCAATGCATCTCAATGGCTGCTGTTTGTTTACATCAGATATTGAGATGTAAATAAAGGTGAGGAAAGTTTAACTTACTTTAGATTAACACAAAAGTAATTTGTAGTACTTATACATTTAAACTTATAATTTTAATATATATCAATTTAAATATGGCCAAAACAAAAATTAATTTATCTAACAAAATTCTAGTTTTTAGAATTTTTTTAAAAACCTAGATTCCTAACATTCAATGAAAAAGCGAAGCCACTAGTTTCCTGCTATGCTGAAAGCGAAGCCGCTGATGTTTTTTTAAATTAAAAAAATTTGCCTGGTACACACTTGAAATGCCGCAAGCATTGCGTGCTCAATCTCTCGTTTGTCAGGTGACACATGTGCAAGAGAGCAATAAAAAGCACACTGCACATCCAAAACAGTATTTGGTGAAGGCACATGAAATTGCGCCAAGAGAAATTGGCGAGAAACAGGTGGTACTGTAAACTCCATGTTTACCGCCAAACCTTCTTTGAAAAAAGGCCAAATTTGATTAAAGCACTTATTTCCCCCCTGATTTGTTAAAAGAAAATGACTATTCTCGATGAAAAGGAATCCCATTAGAATGACATATGTTTAACACTTTTTTATTAAACTAAAATTTAAATAAAATTTTAAAAAAACATCTACATATACAGCTTTGCAAAAGAAAAAAGAAATTCTGTGCTTGTTGGTGCAGAATGAAATGTTCGAGCGAAATATATTGATTCCTGTTAACAACATTGTTCTATATTATTTTTCAATATGATTACAATAAATTAAAAGTTCTTTCATACTCATAGTAAATGACTAACAGTAAAAATATCCCTTAATATAAAAAAAGCGATTTCAGACTCGTAATAGATAGCAGAGTTTCTAAAACTGATAAAAATATCAAAAATGCACTGCTCTTAGTTTAAATAGTTGCCACCGAAATCCAATATGTTACGTCATTCTAAATATTACTTCTGAAAGCTTTTTTTCTATCCCTTAAGATTTAACATTTAAACGTTTGTTAAATTGCTGGAGATAGGTATTTCAAGGTGCCTTATCTATAGTTTATTTCAAAAAATCATAACATTATTTATTAAAAATCTTTCTAAAAGTCATAAGCAAAAATAAAGCCAATATGGCAACCCTGCCTCTGGTCCCAAGGTTGATGAGACACCAAAAAACAACCCTGTGCCTGCATTAGGAAGAAGTTGTGCCAATCATTTTCTCAGCTATCGCCAATGGTAGCCAAATATTAAAATGTTATTAATCCCCTAACTGTCTTTCTAATGGTCAGATTGATGATTTCAATAGCTTTAAACCTTCCCCGGACAACATGGATCATTTTGTAAAAAACCATGGGTAAATCAGTCCAGTAGTTTTTTTAGTCTGTAAGACACGTACATACAAACATTGCCTTTTATATGTATAGATATCGCTATATATAATAATTTCACTATTATATCATATAAAATAGTTTTAATTCATAATTCAATGTAACAAATTGCATGAAATGGGAATCGTAAAATTTTTTTAATAACTTGTTGCCATGCTTTAATAGAACTGAAATGATAGGACCTGTATGTTTTCATACAAATACCCATTTCAACACTGACTGCTACTGAAGGCACCTCTTCTGGACTGTGTTTGTTAGTCAAGAAACTTGAACATAGATGTTAAAGTAGCTTTCCTTTAGTATTTAAAAATGATTGATTATGTTGCCAAGGGTACTTGTCACCATCTTAGAAAGGATTAATTACTGTCATTTTAGTTTAACTGTGTTCTCAAAACTTAAATTTGTTCTTGCTTATGCATTTTGCTTAAATAAATCTGTCCTAAGAATCTTTTCCATTTTATTTCCTATTGAATAAATGATGTTTTACGTGTACAAGAGATCTTCTACCTTTTTATTTTTTTTGTTTGTTTATTTGTTTGACGTATTTAACCTTCTTATAATTTTTAAAATCGGAGATTCTGTATACTTTTTCCAGCTGCAATTCCAATTTCTACAACAGAAATCTATACTGGTCCCTAACTAAGAAATAAATTTTAAAAAGTAAGACAATTAATCGTTAATAAAAAAGATTCAATTAAAATAGCATTTCAACAAGTTGTGATGAAATGTTTAAAGCTGAAATGCTTTTAACTATTTTTGCTTGTAATATTGAAGAATTAGAAGACAACTGTATAGAAATGAGTAGAAATGGTCTGTTCCATTTGCTTTTATACTACGGTTTTTAATAGAAGTGAATCTATCTTGATTAATATTTCAGTGTCAAGCAAAAATGCGACATGAATTTTCAATATATGTGGGTGCTTCTTGTTCATTTACGTAATCCATTGTTTCGTGCCTTTTTTTCTACAATTTCAGCATCTCTATCTGTAAAAATAAGCATTGATGCCTAAAATATCTTCAGAAGAAATCAATATTAAATTTATTGTTAGGTGTTAGGGTTTCAGAAATATATGTATCGTCCTAAATTTTAAATGATACTTGAAGGTCTGATAGAAATAAATAATAAAGACTTTGAAGGAAAAAACTATTTGAGGCAAACATGGATTGAATAAGAGCAGGAAATGCTGAAACAGCAGAATTGGTTTCCTTTAGTTAATCAATCGTAAGAATGTGTGCAAAATGTAACAACCTTCTACTGCCAGATGTAGCAAGCATTGTTCTTTTCTTTTATTTACTGTGCATTGTGCCCATTTCCATTTGGACTACATTTCATTCTTAACATTCCTGTTTGATCATAATTACAGCCTTGCCGATAGATAAATACCATAGAGTAGCGGTTCTCAACCCATGGGTCACGGGACGTTAGTCAAGAGTCGAAGTCAGGGGAGCTTCAAGAGTCTTCACTCCTTTTTTGCTTTATATACAATAGATTTTTAATCTTTTTAGAGTAAGCTTTACTAATTACTGACATTATGCGTGCATATAATTATATATATATGTGTGTGTGTGTTTATATTTTTTTATTTTAACTAAATATACAAGTATTATTTTACTTGTATATTTAGTTAGTAGGTCACAAAATATTTTTTTTGTGCAAACCAAAAGCACAACCAAAAAGCTTGGGAACTGCTGCTTTAGAGATTTCATCTAGAAGCATCTTGTAGATCTATATATTTTTGGATCACTATGAAATAATCGATATTCCTCCCTTCATGCACAGGATGATTATATCGACTGCAGTTTTATTAACATTTTGTTCTACTAGGTGTAGCAAGTGCCCAAGAACCTGAACAGCCCAATGTGCCAGGAGAGGGAGGAGACATGAATGGTAAGAATAAATTTTCTGCTACCAGTATTGTGTTTATTTCTTAAAACGGTGTCACTGTTCAATGTTCTGGGCCAGTGGCTGCCAACCTGTTGTATGCGTACCCCTGGGGGTATGTGGCAGTTAGGGGTATGTAAAAGTAATATTGGTAATATCTGAAAACACTAAACATAATGAAAAAAGGATTTTTAGAATTTTATTTACTCGAATTTATGTGAAAAGTGGAAGTTACGCAAGTCCGAAAGCGTCCTGGGTAGCAGTGAAAGAATAGTACCAAGAACTCTGTATTCAAAAAATAAAATATTTAATACCTTTCATGAACACAGAACTTATGGAAAGTAGAACATACTGTCTTATGTATTTATAACAAATGTTGCATTATACTTGAAGCAACTTCAGACATGTCATTTCCATTTGAATCCAATTTTATGAAGCTCATCTCCTGAAACAAGCTCAAGGATTGCATGTCTTTCATTTGAATAGTTGATCATCACAATGAGCAATTGTTAGCTTTTGTCGTAAGTTGTTTCAATGCTGTTTTCATTTTGCTTAGCGTGGAATTAATACTATTATTTAAAAAAAAAAAATGGAGTAAAATGTATAATAAATCTTACAAATGTCAAAGTTAAGCACTTAATTTGAGTCATTTGACTCTTAAGTTAACCCAAGCCCTAAACATTTTTAATAATAAGTTCTTTGCGAGAAGGGGTTATACTAGTAGGGGGTACTCAAAAATAAAAAGACGTATCAAGGGGTTCAGTAGGGAAAAAAGTTTGGGAACCACTGTTCTGGGCTTGTTTAATTTTCAGAAGTATCTGTTATTATTTTCATAATAATTCTTAAATATTGCATTCAGATGGAAAAAAATTAAGAAAATAATTTGGTGATAAATATTTTTTTAATTGTCATTAATATTCAAATGGATAGATTAAATCCTGAATCTTAACTTATAATTCTTGATTGGTGTCTAAAGCTTTAAATCACATTTTTTAGTGGACAGCTTCAAGCAAGATAATACAGTGGATGGAATTGGTCTTCCAGAAATCAGTGTTGATCCAGAAAATGGTGAGTTACTATGCCCTTCATCATTTCACTTTCCTTTGAATACCTTGTATATTAAAATAAACCATCTAAATTACTGTTAAAACTGTTGGTGTATTTACCACGATTATTGTGTGATTTAATGAGAAAACCTTCAAGGAGTGTTAAGAATCGGTGTTTAAGAGCCTGCTTTACACATAGTGCATACCTGTATTTTTATTCATCGAAATTACACTCGTACAAGTTAAACTGGAGTTGTGGAAGTAATGTGCCTATAGTTAAATGTCCATGCACTATCATTTTAGAAGGATCATTGTAGAAAGTCACGATAGTTATTAAATTTTTCCTTGGAAACTATGACAAAAAGTCGGTTGCATAAGTGCAGAACTTCACCAATATAATATGGAATGATTCTCTTCTTAAGCCAATAATGAAAGTAGAAGCCCTGAAATTGCAATTGTAATTATGACATGAAATAATTTCAGAATCTTGGTGTTCTTCCTTCATAGCATACTATTATACAAATTTCTTACTAAATGTTGGTTCTGTTAATTTGCCTCCGTTCTAAACTATCACACTTCTTCCCTAGTTGAGTGATCTAGGATATGCATTTAAGTCTTCTGACTAATGAAGAAATCGGTGTATGCAGAGGGTGATTTTGTGCTAAGTTAGCTAACTGACTTTTTTCCACTATTTGTTATAGTTTTTGGGATAAAATCTCTAACTTCAAACATCTCCCACTAGTCTCAGATGATGGTACATGGCTAATTTTCTAGAGTAGACTTTTTTGTCAGCTCTTTATTTGTTCTAGCACAAATTTGCTTTATAAAGATAGCAAGTCTGTATAAAAGTAGGCATTTGCAGATTTATTTATTTTTTAAGTTTAAAGGAAATACTTGTTTTCATCATTTCTTTATATTCCTTTAAAATGTTCACATTTTAACTGATATTAGTCTCCAGAGTTTAGAATTATCCTTATTTTTGTAAAATATCCGAAATGCTTTAAAAACTTCTTTTAATTTCACTATTTTTCTCTTTTTAATTTATGTTATTAAGTCTCTATTTCATTTATATATTTTTGTTAAATTCTGAATGCTTTCTTATGTCTTCATCATTTTGCATCATGTACAAGTTTCATGGTTGTCCTATTTAGCTTTCTTTTTTAAAGCTAGGCTCCTTTGGCAACCAGCTTGTTTGCCGGGAATGTTAATTGTGTTGAATTTCCATTAAATATCTTGTGCATAGTGCAACCTGTTTTAGAAAGCTCACTCTTGCTTTGTTTATATTCCTTTTTAATGGAATATATATTATTATTATTAACTTAATCAATTATTTGGAATTTATTGTATAAAAATTATTGCATTTTCATTGTATTTCTCATGTTATCTACAGGGATGAGATTCTTTGCTTTTTCGTGAATTTCCGTTCTTTTTGTTATTTTGAAGAAATTCCGCTTTTTTTTTTTTTACCTCAAAAATTTGTTTTTTCTTCCAAAAATTCTGTTTTCACACAAAGAAAAGAAACCTTCCTATCTTCCGTTTTCGAAAGAAAATTCTGGGAAAATATGCTCGACCGTGCGGCTAAGTCCACCGGCTAGGAAATAGCCAATTCATCTTCTACTGACGAATCAACATTATATCGGCAAGCTCTACAAGGATGCACATTCCAACATTCAGTGTCATTCAAAGTATTAAATACCACCTTTTTGCAGAAAACAAAACCTTTGTGACATATTTTGCAAAAAAAAAAAATTGCATGAACACGTTGAAAAAAAAAATTAGTTGGAAACTTAAGGTCATCTTTGTAGGGTGTACCAAGATGAAAATATAAAAAAAATGGAACAAAAACAAATAAATAAACTACATAAAAAAAAAAGAAACTCCTGTCAAAAGAGGCAGTCCTGTGCTCATCCAACTGGTTCAGTAACCGTAATGGTGTCAGGCACAGGGCGGCGTTCTGTCAAAAGAGGCAGCTAAAAAGCTGTGTGCAAATGCAACAAAAAAGCAGAGAATAAGACATAAATTTAAAAAATAAAACATGATTTACCTAGACATTCTAGAGATAGTGTAGTCCCGACAACTATGCCAGTAATTAAACTGAGAGATACTAATGAAGTCTGTGCAAAAACTTTAGCCTCTACTGAAAATAAACTTGCAGAGGATGCAAACACATCCTTTATTGAAGAAAAATCTGTCAAAGATAGGAGCCCTCCAAAACAAGGGGTGAAGCGTGTTAATAGGATCTGTAACCAACAAAAGCCACACAATTAAAAAAAAGGAAGAAAACCACTTTAACAATTAAGGAAATGTTTCAAAGGGTTTCAAATAGCAATAGTGCTAAATGAAATTCTTAAAACCTTAAAACATCTTTCGTGTATAAATTATGGTACAAATGTTTTGCTCGCGTATGATTTCAGTCTTTTTGCTTTTTTGCCAATCTCATCCCTGTATCTATTAAATTTTTATTCTTTATTGTTTTTCACAGTTTTTGTTTTTCTTATGTGACAAGGAGAATTTTTCTTTTTTTCTAAATGCTTTTACATGATTGTTTAATATTTACTTTTTTGTGGGGATTGGATTTTCTCTGCAACCTTTTATATTTTTCTTGTTGATCTTTAAAGCACTCTAAACCCTTTGGGCGAGTGGGCCAATATAGGTTTAAATAAAAAACAAAAAAGCTTCTCAATAGATTTTTTTCATATTTTGCCCACAAATACTATGAAGCATAAGGAAAATTTCAGGGAAGGTTTTGTGGCAATTAATTAGGTAGTTAATTTTTTATTAATTAAAATCTATGTTTCCATTACACGTGCACAGTTCAAGCTCTTCTGCTGATGCACCTAGAAGGTGAACAAAAATGCAATAAAAAGTGACAAACAATGCAGTAAAAGAAAGTAATGCAGTAAAAATTCCTAAATAGTTTGTAGACTATAGAAATCCATACTACTGAATAGGTTTTCTTCAAATTTTTCTCGCAAACACTACAAAGCATCCATGCGATAAAAGTGAAAAGCCTAAATAATTTGTACGCTGTAGAAATCCAAACCCAATGGTGAATTTGTATTTGATGATAAATGGAAAACTAGAAATGCCTGTCCATCCCATACCTCTCTTGCGCGTTTGGTTAGATGCCCAACCCCGAGTCTATGGGTCTTAAGTTCGATCCTCTGGTGGATGCTTTCCTTTTTCAGGGAAGAAAAGGCTTCAGTGTTCTGTAGGGCTGATGCATGTAAAACTGAACCACTCCATAGATTTTCTTCAAATGTTGAGCACAAATAAAAAAGACAGTAAAAATTTCATGATAATTAATTAAATATTTTAGTTTATTTTTTTATTAATTTTCGAAGTATTAAATCTGTCAGAGCACACTTTGAATTTGTCTTGTTGGTTTTAATGAGAAGAATGTTGCCTTCTGCTTCCGTTACCCATTGATTTTTTTAGGTAATTTTTTTGATTATAAATATTATTTAGAGTTTTCTAAAGTAGGTATTACTTTTTAATTTTGTTAACCGCTTGCCTGATTATCCCGAGTTATCTCGGGTTCGTATATATTGCAGTTAATTATCATCCCAAGAAAACTCGGGCGAAGCAGAATTTGCCAGTACGATTTGTTTTATCACGGTTTTACTCGGCCTGGAGTAAATGAAAGGAAATATTCAGCTTTCATTGGCACTTTGCCAAGTTTTATTGGTTTCACGGTTCTTTTGGCGGGACTGGTCACGTGTTTCCCTATTGTATAGTATACGTCGGCTTGTGGATTAGTAATGCCTAAAGAAGAATAGTTGCTTTGAAAAAAAGTAAAATAATGGCGATGATACAAGATAGCGAAAGTGATGATTTTTCAGATAGTGATTAGTCAGGTTAACCTCAAGGCATTTTCCAGATGTTATTCCTGCAACTGAAAAAAATCAAATCCAACGAGACAGTGTACTCTATGCTCCCATAAAAGAGATTCCAGAGGTAAACCAGTAAGAAAAGAGACCAGATACCAGTGTACAGAATGTCAGGTATCACATTGTGTTGTCCCTTGTTTCAAAAACTATCATACAAAAACTAATATTTAACTTCTTTTCACTTGCCCGAGATAACTCGGGATAGTAAACTAATATTAAAACTAAATGCTTTTACACCTGTAAACAATTAAAAATACAACTTAAAACCAACATATTGTTGCACAAAGTCTTACCGTGGGTGTATGGTGTAAACAGTCTAACACGCAGGATAATGGAGAATGAAGATTTATTTACAAATATACAGGAAAACACGTAGCACAGGTACAGGAAACAATAGTTCTTGCACAGATTACCAATGTAAACAGACAACAATTCGCAGGTAATAACAGTTCAGCACTTTGTTATCTAACAACACAAACAGTCAGCATATAACTAATAACTAGTAGACCATAACTGCACCTTCAATAGCTCTCAACTCATCAGCTCGCACTGCGGGTAGAACTCCAAAGGCCTTCATACTCCAAGGCGATCCCAGTCGATAAAAGACACTCTTCTGAACTAGCTGCCGTCCTTAAATATTCTCTCTGACAGGCCGTGACGTCACATGGTGTTTTCTCGCGTATTCCCTTTCCTAGTAGAAATATCGAGAAAAGGGTTGCATTTTCAGGAATCATCTATTTGTCGCCAAGGTCATGCATGCCATAAGAGTCGCTGAGGTCACTCCATGCTTAACCTTGTAAAACTCTCTTCCCAACCATAAGACTTGCATTGCTGGGAAGCGACTTTCCATGATTGTAACAATATTTTGTTTTGTTTCTTTTCCTTGTATTTAATAATAAAATTTTAAAAAATGTGATGATTTTTTGCAATTTTTTTCAAAAAGTGTAAGGGAAGCGGTTATTAAGTTTTTTATATTTTGTTTCTTGCATAGAGGGTGTTGCAAAGAGTGTCGACTTTCTTTTAAGTAAAGTTCCCATATTTTTAAAATTCTTTACTGATTTTAGTTTTTAAAAAGTTGCAAATGATGATTATAATATTTTATATGAAAGTAATTTTTACATTAAAGCTATGAGACATGAAGATATTTTCATCTCAAACAACACTACATATATGAGCTATTTTACAATATTAATAGATTAATTCATCATTTCTTCGGTTTTTGTCTTCTGTGTTTATAAGTTCATTTTAGCTTTATTTCATTTAAAAAGAAATCTTTAATGCTGAAAAGAAAAGCAATATTTTTTATATGTGTTTCCGTAATGCATTTAATTTTAATTGTATTTACTTCATGAAGACTTATTGCTATGTTCTAATATAATACAATTTTTTGTTAAAGAAAAAAAGAATAGTGAAGAAGCAGAAGATATGAATGAAGTTGTTGGGCATGATGGAATTGCTGAAGCACCCGAGCCAAGCAAATCAGAAGACAATCCTGAGCAAAAACCTGATACTTCGTTTATCCCTGGCGGAAAAGGGAAGCAAGAAAAGCCTGTCCCAAATGTTAAAGACTCCGTCTTAGAAAATCAAGCTGTTCCTAAGGCTAAAAGTCAAGATTCAACTGTTGCATCCAAATCTACAAGTAGTACGAAAACACCCAGTTCTCCTACTCAGCAGAAACCAGGTGTGCAAGCTTCAAATTCAAATACTGAAGTCAAACCTGTGGAAGAAACGACAGAGGGTGAGTCTAATGACCAAAATGCGAAAAAACAACTTCAAAGCGATGTAACTAAGTACGATGAAGTTAATGCAGGATTTGAACTTCCCCAAGGCTCCAATACTAATGTCGTCACTGATGAACAAACTCAAGATGCTAATGCCAATCCCCTTGCTGATAGAGCGGTCCAGGGTAAAAAGGATACTAATATTCTTGCTAATGGACATCCTCAAGACAATTCTAATATTTCTGCCACTCAAAATATTCCAGTAGAGAGTGAAAATAATATTCCGAGCAATGAAATTCCTGATGAAACACCTGAAAAAGGAGATCAGAATTCTAATATCCCTAACAATAATGACCTTCCTCATGAATCAGCAAATGAAAAAAGCCCAAATGATGCAGCTGCTGATTTGCATAATAATGAACAAAATCCCTCTAACCTCGTTAATACTATTGATCAAAACAAACTTCAGAGCACTGCCAGTAATGATGACAATCTGGCTAAGAAAACGAATTCCCTCATTACTAACAGCCAGACCATAAAAGATACAACTCGGCAACAAACTGTTCAAGAGGCAACTCAGGATAAAACCAGCATTGCTAGAGATGAAACTAAAGTAGATCAACCTCAAACTAATTCTGTTACAAGAGATGTAGAAGAAACTCAAGATCACACTAATATGGAGGCAATTACTCATGACCTCAAAATTACCGATGCCGGAACCAAGAATCCATCAACAGATCAAAAGAAACCAAAAGTTGCTCAAGCAACTGAAGAATTCGATAATGCAATCCCAGACACTACAGGAACATCAATCGTTATTGACGAGAAGCCACCGGAGAAAAGTCAGAAATTAAAACCTACTGCTGTGAATCCTGATGGTAAAAGTGTTATACCTAGTAGTCTGACAGAAACTTCAACTAAAACTACAGTGGCTCTTGAAAAAATGGAAGGTGGTAGTGACCTTCATCAACCACCTGATGAAGCAGCAGACCATTATGGTAAGTGTTATTTGGTAGTATTTATTACTATAGAATTGGTAAGAAGAACAGCAGTACTAATCCGAAATTCTCTGTTCGAGATGATCAAGTTTTAAGTTTCAGAATTTTGCAGGCTTCAACCTATTGACTTTGAAAGCCAGCTAACTTTATGGTTGCTTCCACACAGTTTCCAAGGCACCGTTAATGTGGTCATAAATCATTAAAAGCAATTTGTTTGTGCTACCAGGATTTTAATAAAATCATTGGACAAGTACTGTTCTCGCCCACAAGTATGTTTTTATTAGTTAGAACTTTGCACTCTATCCGAAATGTCACTTTTGTTTAACAAGAAAAAGTGTAAAATGTAGACCAGTAATAAAAGTAAGGTTTTTAGTGTAGTAGATAAGGAAATTATATATATATATATAAATTAAGCTGAAGAGTTTAAAAAAAAAAAGTGAGACACTTATTAAAAGTCAACTTCTTCCACAAATAGGTATTTTGATTTTTTTTAAAAAATCAGTTTCTGTGAGTATGTATCTCTTCAGCTTTTTTATATCTTGAATTTTCTTCTCGTTGATTACAATGGTAAGGGCTTTTTGGGCAGCCTTTGCTTAACCTGACACTTGGCAAGTTTGAAAGTTCTGGAAAATAGTCTAACAATGTAGTCTTGTAGTCAGGAATGCAAAAACTAATCCTTATGGCAAAATTATTCCTCCAGTGTTTTGTGTCTGCTTCATAGACCTCAGCTCTTTGCTGGCTTTTAATCACAAGTTGTTTTTTTTCTATCAACCCAAATAAAAAACTATAAGCTTCATTTTTTTTTTTTTTTTTTATTGTGTCAAAAAAAAAAAAAAAATGCACTCATGCATTGCCGTTTTTGCAAACATAATCTGATCTAGTATTCTTAGCAGTAACTAGTATACCTAATGTGCCATTATAAGAAGCTTCTTCTGGACGAGCCAAATTTATTTTTTTACCTTATTGATTAGCTGTGCATTCCTTTCCTTTCATTTACTTTGCCAGGTGTAATTTCTGAATTACTTAACGACTGAACATTCAAAAACTGTCACAAAACCACAGAATAAATTGCAACAACTTAGCTTAACCATAACAATAACAAAAAAACCCACCTTCTGAACTGATATTGATAAAGTGCGAAGAAAAGTGAGGCTGAAAGAATGCTCTGTGCAAGTGCAGAGTCAGCTGAGTGGGGAGACGGTTGTAGTGCTGGCAGGTACTGTTCTTCTACTCATTGAAATTTAGAGCATGTCTGGAACAAATGAAGGGAGGCTGGTTCAGTATTCTTCTACCATTCAATGCTTAGATCCACATTTATCGAACTGATTCGTAAAAAAGGCAGAATTTGGACTTGTACTGTTCTTCTCACCAGTGCAATTGGAATCTTAATTATATCAGAGCTTTTAGTATTTCTTGCATTCTTATTCAAAAAATAAGGCCTGAAAATAAAAAAGAAGGAACAGCTTTGATATACGGCATCACTGGTGATAATCTTGTATTGGCGACTTTTTGTCGCCTAACCGAACATAGTATCGTTAAGTCGCCAAAACAAAATATCGCCAATGGGGTCCTATATTGAAGCTGTTGAAAAAAGTCGCCAAAACAAAATTATCACCAGTGATGCCATATATCAAACCTGTACCAAAAAGAACTTTAAAACTTATGTTTTCATTGTGTTTCTTTGTGAAGAGATTTAATATTTTGCTTATTGAATTATATGTGCCATAACATTTAATTTTTAGTAAGTAAAAGAAAGGATTCCACTGAAATAAGGCTTTGGAAATTTGATGAATTTTCAGGTATTAAATACAAATTTTTTTTAAGTGGAATTTTTATGTGTATGTACTCTGTAGGCAGTTTAAAAGCTCAGCGAAAATAGTTCTGGATTATTTATTTGTACATTTTTTTTTCTTTCCAAAGGGGATAAAGGGACTGCAGAAAAGAAATTGAAACTTTGAAAATGCTAAAATAATTTAAAAAGAAAAAAGATACAACCCTTTTTATGTAAATAATATATTTTTGGAGTTGGCATCACTTATTCATTCATTCTAGACTATTATTTTAAACAGATTTTGATATCTTTCAGTGCTTATGAAAAATGTTTACATTATTAATAATATTATTCTGGCATGGTCTTATTTTACAGACCTTGAAAACACTGAAGGTGATGAATATTCTGGACCAGAATTTGGTGGTAAGTACGCATTTCATTGCTATTACACTAACAAATTGTATTTTCCATCAACTAGTGCACAAAATTTCCATTTTTAATTCAATTAAAAGTTTGGAATTGTTTGGTATTTTCACTCTCAGTTGGGTCAGTAAAGAAGAATGATTCAATGTTATACCAGTTCACTTATGTACTATTCCTGATTTATGAAGCAATTTATCATTCCAGAACTACCACCCTCATCATTTGACTACTTTTCAAAATTACCAGCAGCCAGTATTTCACCGTATTCCTTCAAAACACTTATCCTAACATATCTCATCTATTTTCCCATAATTCCTTAACAATTGAAAATGGAAAGAAAATTCAAATTAGGCGAATTATTGCTTTATCATAATGAACAATTTTTGCATTTAAACTTTTTCGATAGCTACAATTGCTTAGAAGTTTTGAGCTGAAAAGTGATTTTCCCACCCTTCCCCTCCTCTCCCTCTAACTTAAAGTATGTTTTAACCTATGCATGTTGCCCCTTGTTGGAAAGCTCTCGTCATTTGCAGTCTCTGTCACCCGCTTTCATTTTTGCAACTCTAATCCTTATGAGAATAGAGGGCGAAATGTTCTTTTCCTTATTATTAGTAGAGACGTATATATATAACACTTTTGCCCATGTTATCTTGTGAACACGATAACAAGTAATTTTGATTAGATTTTAACCGGCGAGGGATATGGTGTAAGTTTGGACAAAATATCGATCGAGTTTGTAGATGGACTAACCAGCTAAAAGGGGGTGGAAATGGTGGGGGACTGAAAATTTCATTTTCCCATAATTCTTTACGATTGAAGATAGAATGAAAACTTAAAATAGGCGAATTATTGCGTCTTTATAATAAACAACTTTTTTATTGAAACTTTTTTGATAGCTACAATTTTTTAGAAGTTATGAGCTAAAATGCCACTTTCAATCCCCTCCCCCATTTTATCATTTCCCCATAGCTCTGTTACGACTAAAGATAGGAAAAAAAAATCAATTAGGTGAATTATCACCTTATCAGAATAAACAACTTTTATATTAAAAGTTTTTGTCAGCTAAAATTGCTTAGAAGTTATGAGCTGAAAAGCAAAATTCAAATTCCCCCCCCCCCCCCAATTTATAATTTCTCCATTACTCTGTTATGATTGAAGAAAGAAACTTTCAGTTAGGGGAATTATCACATAATCATAACAAACAACTTTTATATTGAAAGTTGTTTGATAGCAAGAATTACTTAAAGTTATGTACTCCCATCAGCCACATTCTCTTCCACTTTTTGTACAGTAAACAAGCTAGTATACCTGGCTTTGCTCCGGATTAAAATGCTTTCATGTCTAATATTTTTAATGTAAAAACTACTATTGTATAAAAATTATAATACATAAATTCCTTTTCTGATCTGAAACATTTTTAATTAAAATGAGAATATCAATTGAAACAAACGATTTTTAAAAACAGCTGCTTTCTCTATAAATTATTATTTGTATTATAGGTACTTCAAATTTCGTTAACAATTACTGAAGTAAAAGAAAGAAAGAAAGGTTTCAATGAATATTTTGAAACAATTAAATTAACTAGTTAATTATTCATTAATTTAAAGAATGAAAATCAATCGATCATTATTTGGTCCTGATATAAATTGTTAATTGTCTACTTTTAAAATTTTCTTTTAGCATTAGTCCAGAATTCTGTGAATGTATTCTGGCAACTATATATATTCGTATTATTCTTGTTCTTCAATAATAAAGAACATTGTTACGAATTCTGTATAAAATTAATTTTGAAAAATATTAAAATGAGAGAAACAAATTGTATGGAAATGAAATTTTTGTCACTGAAATGCTAATTTTTGAAAAAATTTAATAAGGTGTAAAAATAGTTTCGTGAGATAATGTTTTCCAAAGATATCGCGGAAAAACGCCTTGCTTAATTTTTAATTAACTGAAATTGTAAGTAACTTTTGGGCTTTGAAAAGTTAAGGTGAACTTTCTCTTGTCTTAAATAAAAAATGTGCAAAGTCTGGTTGAAATCAGTCCAGTGGCTTACGAGGAGATGTGGAGCATACATACAGACACAATAACTTTTATTTAAACTAAGATAATTATTACAAGATTAAGATTGCTGGCATATAGTATGAGCCATAAAAAAGGTTTTAGTGAAGATATTGTCAAAATTAACTAAATATTTAATTTTAATTAAATAAATAGTTAATTTTAATTAATCAAACAGTTAATTTTAATTAAATAAATAGTTAATTTTAATTAAATAAATAGTTAATTTTAATTAAATAAATAGTTAATTTTAATTAATCAAACAGTTAATTTTAATAGTTAATTTGATAATTAGTTAATTTGACAGATTACTTTAATTTCATATTTAACTAAACATGGCTGCACCAAGATTTGTTTAATAAATTTAATATAAAATAGCCAAAAAACATAGATATATATGAGTTCCCTTTATCCTTTTTTATATTGAAAAATATCTCATTAACTTTAAAATTGTTTTGGGGTTTTCTGCCTGAGTATTTGCTTTTAACTGTCGATGGAGATTTAAATTTCCTGTTCAAAATGGCTGCATTGATATCCTATGCTTTAAACACATGGGTTAAATTTGGAACTCACAGTGTTTAATAATTTTTATTCTCTTATGTGTTAAGAATTTAGTGACTATTATCTATGTAACCAGGGGGTTCTTAAATGAGCCCATTCTAATAATGTTTAAATGTTTCATGTCAGGTGATTTTTGCGTATGACAAAGTTATGTTCGTACAATTATATGGTAACCTAGTTTAAATAAACTAATTTTTAAATCTAGAGTCGTTCTTCATTCGTGTCAAGTATCAATTTCTTGCTACTGTTTCAGATAGGCTAGCTTAATGTTATCTAAGGAATATTTGCGCTGCTGGGATGTTTATTTCTTTATGATTCCTACGTGTTGAATGATTGTGTGTTGGGAATAAAAAAAATTTGACCAATAAATCTAGCATAACCTTTTGGAATGATAAAACCTTGATATAGTAAAAATTTAAATGTAATATAAACAGAATCACGGAGTAAATATTGTAATGTGTAGAAACAATAAAGTCATTGGCTATGTCTGTATTGATCAACATGCAATATTTCATTACTTTTGTAGGTTAGGTTAGGTTATATTAACGTCCCGTTTTCTCGAAGCAACACGAGGGCTATTTAGGGACCAACCTCATAATTTTGAGCCGCAGTTAGATGATAAGGACGACACCTGAGCTGGTGCCCCCCTCTCCAAACTTCCGCGGCACACCAGCGGGAGGACGTTTGGCCACTGCGTATGATTTAGTGTGCAACGTCAGGTTTCGAGGCTGCGACCCTCCGGTCCCGAGGTCGAGACCTTACCACTAGGCCACCGCAGCCTCCATTGCTTTTGTAACATTAGCGTAAAGGAATCTACCTTTGCCTTCAAGCTTGCCGAAAAGGTTTTTATTTTTATTTTTAGCAGTCAGTTCAACATTCAGATGCAAAAATCAAAGCTAAAAAATTGCACTATACAGGTGAGAATAAAAAGGAAAAGATGTCCCAAAAAGGGACAATGGCAAATAAAAGGGTTTTATTCTTCTCGAAAGTGCATAATTTAAATTTCGTACATTCCATGTTAAATATGAATCAAAAACCAATTTGTTCCAAACAGAAACATTGCTTTTATATTTATATTTAACAAATATAATTTCTTTAAAATTATTTCTCTTAACAATCGGAGTAAATATTATTTTAAAAGTTATTTTCTTTTTATAACCTCTCTGAATAGTGCTTTTTAAGGAAGATAATTTTAATGTACTAGTTTTTTTTTCCTTGTTGTGGATAAACTTTAGTATTTTATTTAACCTGTTCTGTCAGAAATGTCAATGAAGAATTTTTTTATTAATTATTTCTATTAGCCTCAATTTTAGCTATGCTGTTTGAGTGTAACAAATATTTCAGTTGTGGCACATGCTTTTTGTCTGTTCTATATGCAGTGATGTGCTCTTTAAATGTTCTCATATATTGCACTGGGTTACACAAAAAGATATGCAGAAAATGAATGTAAATATAAATAATATAACTATAGATTATTTCTTGAGTTTAGTAAATATTCCCGGTGGAGAAGATTTCATCCTTGGCAATCAGATTGCCAGTGCATTGTCTTTTGTTTTTGTGCACTTGCTGTGATTGAGAAAGCTGAGACCTAAAATATATTTATTCAGCTCAATCCATTTTCTGCTAGTGTTGCATTTTCGCATCATTAATTTAATGACTTCTTTTAAATATAAATTTTGCAAAATCTGTGTAAACAAACAGTGCATATTATTAAGAAAGGCTTGAAATTTTGAAAAATTTTTAAGAATGGATTTGATTTAATCCTTTCACACTTAAATACGCACACAAAGTTTATCTTTGAGAAAAATGAAAGGAGGTCACCCAAAGTATACGATTGAGAGGAAACCCGACATTAAAAGGAGGTGATGTGAAAACTGTAGCAGCCAAACAGTAATTATTTGCAATAAATGCTCTGTCCCACTTCACAGAAATGCTTTAACAATTCCACGTAATTGGGAAATAAATTATACTGCTTTGTGACGATGTGTGTGGTTTTTTTTTTTTTTTTTTTCACAGCATTTTGTAACTCTTAAGAAAATAAAATGGTTTTGATCCTTTATTTACTCAATTGACAACACTTTTCTTTTCAATAGTTTTAAGGGCATCCAGCAGGTAATGGGTTAAACTGGTGACTTTGCATTTTTCGTGAATTTGCTTGTGTGGCTTTCCCTTCACTATCATGATTTGTTATTCCAGATGGTGGTTTTGGTGAAGTTCCTAAAAACAAGGTACCCAACCCAGATGTTCCCAGTCCTATCACTGCTGCCAAAGAGATAATCACCAGCCAGAATGAAAGGCCAATGGAGTTCCCTTCCAGAAATGCATTTGGACAGGATTCGAGCAGCATTCGTGTGATTTCTCCTTTCCCGGAACAGGAAGACAGCCACTTCTTCTTCTATTTCTTATCTATTGTATTAATACTCATGGCAGGATATCTGATATTTCATAACAAGCAAAAGGTGAGTAAAAAATTTTATTTTGTAGTTTACATTCAATTTCCAAACTTTTTTTAAAGTGCAATATTTCCTTTTCTGAAAAAACCTCTGAATTTAATTACTTCACATTTAACTTAATTTAGGCATTAATGGGTTAAAAGAGAAAAAGACTTTCATAAATTATTGTTAGACTGTATTGTTTACAGTATTAGCTAGCAAGAGTTTAAATACCAATTTTTCCTCTGTCCACCTTGTGCCTAACATAGCTGCAAAATATATTAAAATACGGAATTATGTTTTGTGATAAACATTCTTTGCATCATGAAGTGATGGCTTTTATCTCTTTGCATCATGTAAGTGATGGTTTTGGAACTGTGAAAAAAAAAATTGTTGTAAAATATTTAATATCCAAGTGCCCAATTATTTTATCTAATAATTTAAGATCTGAATACCTGAGTTTTTAAACTAAGACACTGGATTTTTTTTTTTTCATTTAATGAAATCTTAAGAATATTTTATTTGTAGGATTTTGAAAAATATATATACAAATAAATTGTCTGGTTTTGAACAGAAAATGGGAAAAGCAATTAGGCAACGATAGAGTTTGAAACTGGCAATGTAAATAAGATTTTGAAATTTAAATGTCTTTAAAATACTAAAGTGAATTTTACTAGCCAGACTTTGACTTCACATTTTAATTCCCAAGTTATCTTGTAATACTCATAACTGAATGATCTCTGCAATGTAAATCGAACAGAGAGAACATGTAGAGAATACTTTGATGTGTAATAATTCTCTATTTTATGTCACAGGACTATAAAAAACTATAATAAAACTTTTGAACAGTCTGTAGGTATTTAAATTGTCTGATGAAATAATTCTAATCATTATAAGCAGCAGAACTACTTTTTTTTTATTTTCCATCTGTTTTTAAAAAATAGAATCCAGGAATATCACATTGTATTTGAACGCCGATTGTTTTAGCTGTTGATTCGTTAGAACATGTAATATTTCTTATCAAAGCAAAATAATTAAATAATAATTGTGATTTTAAATTAATTCAGAGTCTATGAGAAAATAATCAGACAAGTTCATAAAGTTGTCGTATCTTCTCGGTAATTTTTTTATATCATAAAAATATGCTTCTAAATCTTTTCTCTTAGAATATTAAGCTTTAAGTTACCATAGTGTGGAATTTTTACTGTGTTCTAACATCCATTATTCTAAAAAATAATTCTTTCTCATGCTTGTAATCATATACAATTTAATTTAACCCAAACAGATACTTGATTTGATTGTGTAAGCGACGTCATGAAAGAAATCGAAGATCTCATGAATTGACTACAAGAAGCTTGAAAACTAAATAATACTATTAAAATAAATTTTCATATTTGTAAATAAAACAGTTTCCTTGTATTTCAACACTCTACATATTTGTTAGGGAAAAGTATACTGTTAGTGATGTAATCTAGTTAATATTTATTACTTTGTTGATAAACAATAAAATGAACTATCCACTAAATGTTTTTAATTGTATATATAATTTTTAATTGCCATTAATTAATTTCATGATTATGGTATCGCTTTATGAAAAGTGCCAATAAGGTCAGTCTCATTTTACTAAGCTATTCCTATTTTTTTAAATATATTGATTATTAGATTATATTGAGATTTTATTAATTTCAACAAAAAATCATATTTATCTGTCAAAACAGAGTAAACTTCCACAAAATATAACATACTGTCTTTCTACTGTTTTTTTAAATTTTTATCAATATTCATAAATTAAAGTATTTACCTTTCATTGATGATGTGTTTTAAGACTTTTAAATTATTTTAGTACTTTTTATTAAATTGTGCTAATAATTTTTCTTTATATTTTCAAAGTCTCTTTAAGATTATCTTTTATTTCAATATTTTCTATTTAATTCGAATGCAATTCTAAAAAATTTTTACATGGACACATGAGAATTGTCTTGCAGAGGCATTCTAGAAAGAAACATCTATAATATATAGATATTACAACATATTTTTAATTAGTTTCTAATAATGATAGCATTATTTCTGGTTAGGGTACATTAGTGATAAGATGCTATTTGAAGGTACTAGCATCTATAGATGTAACATTATTTATAAGCATCATAAATTCTATTCAGTTTACTGTTTCTCCGTAGGAGTAACTGAAAGGTTCTTGAAAAGAAATATTTGAACTTTAATTTAAAAAACCTGAGGATTAGTTCTCAGATGAAATAGAATAATATTAAAGTCTGTAGTTAGTTAAATTCTTAATGGCATGATTTTTTTAAAATTTAACGAAAAATTTGCATTTTATTAACGCGATAATTTGCAGGTTCAAGACTTTGAAATATTATTTATTGATCTCATAGCTGTAAAAAATTTTTAATTTCTGGAAGGTGAATAAGATTTATTTTAGATCTATGGAGTTTGTTAAAGCACTGAAAATATATTTTTATTGATAACTTGGCAAGAGATGCAAATTCCATCACTGAAGGCTTCAGTAACAACATTATGTCTAGCAATGAAATCAAATTATGGAAACCAAAACCTTGCATACATCTGATGAAATAAAAGAAAAAATTAAAGTATTGTTATATTTCTATAATCTCCAACATAAATCTTGAAATTCTGCATAAAGAATACTTGAATTTGACACTACCCGCGAAAAAACATTTTAATTCAAAAAATACATACACTGCAAATAACATTTTCTTCATAGATATAATATCTACATATAATCACTTTCATAAAAATGGAGTAAACGGAATGAAGCAATAACTATTCTGAATCGATCTTTCCGGCAATTGATGTTGAAATTTCAAATTTCATCAATGACAAAATGAATAGTATTTGAATGTTCACCTCCTCCATCCTTTCTTCATGGAATAAAGCGGCATTTCTCATGTGATGGAGGAAAAAAACAAGAAAAAATATTTTAATTGTGGGAAATTAAGAAAATAATGTTACACTTATATTCTCTTTCTAATCCTCATAGTGATTTTATCTATTATTCTATCAGGGTTCCCACGGTCCTTGAAAATCCTTGAAAACTTAATTTATTTGCCGTACTCGAAGCCTTCCGGAAAAGTACTTGATTTTTCGTTGGGTCCTTGAAAAGTCCGGAAAGGTACTTGATTTTTTTGTTTCCTTGAAAACCCGGAGAAAATTGAAATGTACTGTCTTGAATCCACCACCGGAAAAAGGGTGTTGCTATGGAAACGCTGTCAGTCACTATTCTTTTCTCTAGTGTGGAGGAAGAGGGAGGGGTGGCAAAAAAGGGTGTTGCTATGGTAACGATGTCAATCACCAATATTTCCTCTTTGTCTAGGATGAGGGTTGGCAAAAAAGGGTACGGTTTTTCTATGACCCGGGGATTCCTTGAGATCCGAAAAAACCCTGGAATTTTTTTTTTATAACTGGAATTTTTTTTTATTTTGATAATTCTTATCAGACGAGATAATATTCGCTGGTCTTTTATAGAAAGTAAAATGACTACCTCGATGACATGTACTGATTGTACTCGATCGGTCATGTACTGACAATCAGAAACGGAGGCCATCCGCGTTTCTGCGCACGCGCCAGGCAGCGGGATGTTTACATTTAAATTTCCGTGGAACCCAAACTTCGTCTATGAACAGGATCGCGTTCCCTTTATTAGTTAAATTAGATAGTTCACGATTTTACACCGGAATGGGGTGTCAGGCAATGAGCGCAGTTTCGGAGTTCTTTGTTAGTTCACGCTCAGTAAACATCACCCTTCCATTCTTCACTTTCCCGGTATTTTGATGAAAATAACTCCGCCCGGCGCATGAGCAAAAGCGCGGAGGGTTTCCGAATCCGTTCCTATACAATACTCAGTTGATAGATATTAATTGTACTCAAATGTGGAAGACGCACAGGAATTTGGCATCGTGCCAAAGAGATTCAGACAATTTGTGAGATCGTAAATTTTCTTTCATCGGTCTATACAAGAAAAAAAAAATTAGCATCCACACTGGATACTGTTTGCTTCTTTGATGATATAAAATCAAATAGGAGTTATAACCAGAATTAATTAATTTTTCCATTTCAAGGAGATCTTTTTGGTGAATTATTGCAATACCTGACGTTATTATTAATATTTTATGTCGGCATTTTTTTTTATCGGCATTTTGTGTATTCTTTTTTTTCTGTTATGAATACGGATCATTTTGATAAATTATGGGATCTTCAAAGTATTGAACGGAAATTATTTATTATAGAAAAGATTTTTTTTTTTTTCGTATGTATGCACGCATGCATGTTCGGTTTTTGTTCTTTATGCACTCCCAAACGGTTTGACATACAATTAAATTTTGTAAAGTGATGTATTTAGTGCAAGAGGGAGCTCACGCCGTACATTTAAAAAAAATGAATTAAATTTTTATTTATTTAATTTTAAGTACAAAATTCGGTGTTTTTTGCACATTTTTGCGAATTTTCATTTTTCCCCATTATCATTTTACGTGAGAAGAAAAGTTATGCTTTTGATATTTGAATTTATTATTTCTTGTATTTTTTTTGTCTTTTGATGTTTTGTTTCTCTTTGTGCCGTTTTTTTTTTTTTTTTTGAGCCGTAATGGAAAAAAGTTGGTTGGAATCAAAAGTTTAATTTTTTTTCTATAACGAAGAAATATTATGCCTCTGTGTTTTAATATATAAACATTGGAAAAAATCGTTATCTTGCCGACTTCATATTTTTTTGTCTTTTAATGTTTTTTTTCAATGGATATTTTTATCAAGATTTTACTTTGCTTAACATTTTTTAAGTTTATATTTTTAATCAATAACTCAAGGAGCGCAAAGCTCTTGTTACAAGGCAGAAGGTTTGTATCTTTTTTTTAAGGACCAATGGTAATGTTTTTCTGTCTTCGTTGATTTCATAAAGGCCCCTTTGAAGAAATGAATTCTAAAATGGAAGGGTCGGTTCCATATTGCCGAAGATCGACTTGCAAACCTTTTTGCTCGGCTCTTGCACATTTTCAACAAACTTTTGGTCTTTTTCTGTCATTTTGAGTTGGTTCTATAAGGGCTACTAGTATGAGTCACACAGGAAAAGGAAGGCCGTCCCCTTTGAAAATTCTGCAACACGTTTTCCAAACAGAAAAATTACGGAAGTGTGAAAAATATATTAAGTAATGAGTAATAATTTAATTAAGATAACTAATAAGTTTAAAATTAATTTATTGGCTACAGATTTCTTGAGTGTCAGTTATTTTCAAAAAGTTTTTGTTCTTGTTTGGAAAAATCCTACGGGCTCCTATAGTAATCAATTTTTACTTATATTAGTTCTTATTAATAAAACTTTTTTTTTTCTTTTTCAACGTTCATAGAGGATTAATATAAGTGGTTCAATTACTAAAATTGAATATAAAAGAGCAAGGGATGCCAGATTATACAGTTTTTTTACTCTTCATTATGGCAAATAGTCGGGTACATTTTTGTGTTCCGTTCATACAAACTGGCTATTCAGTTTGTACATAAATAAATATATGGCAAAAATTTTGAAGGGTCATCATAATTGTCAGTCATACATCACACTGAATTGCATTGCATTGGTTTCTGCACTGCAGAAGTTTGCAGACAAACTACTTGAAAAGATTGAAAAAAAGTAGAGATTTTAAATCTATTGCAGAATCCAATAGTTTTAAGAAACAGAAATGAAAGGGCTAATGAAGTCAAAATGATCTATGAAAAAATTGAGGCTTTAACAGCGCAACTGAAAATGTAAATTTAAAGTATTTTAAAGTTTATTTATTTAAATGTAAATAAAGGTTTGTTGATTTGTACCTGTCTTGCTTTTTTTCCCCTTCAATCTCAAACAATGGTCAAAAGTAAGAATAGAGGTTCTTGTGGGGCTAACAATTTTTTAATGAATTTTGTTTCAGCTAATGTGTTTGTGAAGTGAACTACCAAGTAAATGCTTAGTAGTAGTTTGTGTAAAATTAGCATGTAGTAGTAGTACACTAGACCTAATAGTAAGGGTGTTTGAATTGTGATCTCGAAACTCACTTAGCACTGCAGATTTTGGTTCACTAACTGCAAGGTGTGCAATTCATGTGCCTTTGATATTCTTCATTTTAGCATCTGAAAGTCGTAAGTAAGAAAGTAATCACGCATTTGAACGTTAAAGTTGAAAATATTTGATTTAAATTTGTCCTTTGAATTTTTGTGTTCTAAAATATGTAATTTTATGGTCCTTGATTTTTTTTTAAAAAGGTCCTTGAAAGTCCTTGAATTTTTTTCATCAATAAGAGTGGGAACCCTGTCTATTAAAAGAAGAGTGAATATGAACTTAATAATAAAAGTATTGGCCTTTCATTCTTGCATTAAATTTTATTTCCTTGTGACATTTATTTGGTACAAAAATACACTTCCTTTAATTGATCATAAATATGTAAATTCAATTTCCCTAACCGGTTTTGAATGTTTGGAAACAATGTTTATTTACCAACTTTTAATTAATAAAATATAACAAAACTTTACAAAAACTGAAGAATCGACTTAGTTTTACAGTGCACTCCCGATTATCCGGGTTAATCACCGGGAGGGATCGCACGGACAATAGAAAAACACGGATAATCCGAAAACTCCTTTTCATTAAAGAAAAAATCAACATCAGTACAAAAATATAAAAATTACTTACATTTGCATGCTGTATAACATTAATCTAGGAATTTTCCTTTTAACATTTACTGCTTTAAAAAATCTGTTATGCGTCTTTGCTTCTGCTGTTTGTTCATCTCTTGTCATATATCGACACATATTTTACGAACTGCAGTAATGTCACCGTAATCAAATCCTCTTTGTCCCATATAATCTAACAAAGTTTCCACAGATTGTAGAGCAGCAGAATAAGAAATTGTATTTCCCTCATTTAGTACATCTTCTGCATCAGTACTAGCTGATTCTCCATTATCAAGTTTTTGAAGGATTTCTAATTTTTGTTTAACATTTAAAATGTGTCGTTTTCGTTTCACACCACTCATTTTTACCAGTAAAAAATTTCACACTACTGACGATAAATAAGACGCAAAAACTTAAGGAACATGCGAAAGTGAGAGAAGACAGAGAAGTTAAAGAATGACGTGTTAGGAAGAAGCGTGTTCGTACGAGAAAGAGCTAGTAGGAAGTGGATGATTCATTTCTCGGAAAATTAGGCGTTAGACCGGTAGATTGCACATGGAGGAAGAAAAAAAATCTATTTTCTAGCCTTCGCCGTCACAGCTCACTAGTTTCACGGAATGAATCTCTCGATCGAACATCAACATCGATTTTACATGCATGATAAGCATGAAAATGTTTCTCTTTAAATTTTTTTTGTGAGTCTGGAATGAGCACAGATAATAGAGAGTATACTGTATTTACGGTATTCAAAATGTGTCAAAATATCAAACACTAATCTGAAATAAGAAATCTCAATTTTGATGTTAGCTTTAAAACAGTAAAAATCATTTTAAGCACAACTTTCATACTAATATCATTTACTGACTAGTAAAATCATACATCGAATGTTATCTTGATGAACATATGAAAACTAGAAAATTGCCCATCATGGTATGACGGGTGCAAATTGCCTCTTCATTGGAGAGATTTGACATGTTTAAATAGATATATATGCGAGAGAAATGTTTAACATTGATTGAAAACAAATAAAATAAACATGTTTTAGAACAGAAAATATATTTTTTTATTTACATATTATTTACACTTCTCTGCTTGCCAAAAAATATCAAATTATATCATTACGATTGCAATAAATAATCAGATGCATTGTGGAGTCCAAACTATATCACGCGCATGATATACCACTGACGTGATTTACTACTTTCTATTAAAAAACGGAAATTAATTTGAAATATATGATTAATATAATTTAAATTTCTCGGGAACTATTGATCACATCAAGATTTTATATCGATGGGCAGCAAATTTTATTTCACTATTTTAGAACTATTAAATTTGAAATTAGAATGACAATTACTTTTATAAATTTAAAATTACTGAAATTTAGGTGCTCAAACAATGAAATAATGCTATTTAACGTCTCGCAGTGCTATGACGCAAATTTTATTGTTGGTGACGCCAGTTCGTTACCGGATCACTGAGAGACAGATCTGGGCTATTATATTAGTAATTTCTCCTGTAAAATTAGTATAAAAAGCTTTGTCACCAGATTTTCATTTAAAATTAAAATGTGTCATAGTCAATAAGAATAACAAAACATGAATATTATTAAATTATTTAAACAATTATGGATCATTAAATGTGACAAAAGAATATCCTAACCTGAAGAGTGTTTGCTAAATGAGTTTCAAGTCCAATACAGAAGTTGGGGGCCGTCCACAAATGATGTCACGCTTGGAGGGGGCTCGTGAAATTGTGACAAGATGGAGGGAGGGGGTAACAAGAAGTGTGACATCACACATTTTGGTTTAAATAAAAACATTTAAAATCAGCAGATTAAATTTTGAAATTACCAGAATTTGAGGGTATTTTTTAATCGGCGCTAAGACAACTTTCATGTGATTTTTTTTTCACTTATATTCCTTTTTTTTCGAAAAAGGCATTCAGGGTATGTTCTGAGAATATGGTAGCAGCAGAAATTCTTCACAATTAGAAGAAAACATCCCTCTGCTCACAAATGTCATTAAAACACATGGTTAAAGTTTAAAAATAAAATTTGAAATATGATCTATAACGTAGTGCTTTGTTTCTGAACTGCAAGTACATGTTTATGTAATATAGTGTAACATGTGACAAGGGGGAGGGAGGGGGTATGGTGAAGTGTGACACTTTGTGACAAACGAGGGGAGGGCAGTCAAAAAAATTGAAAAAAAGTGTGACATCATTTATGGACAACCCCTTGTGCCTCTTTTCCCATTAGTATACATGTTTAGCCAACACTTTAATTTATAATGTTCTATACAATAAATCATTTAAAACTTAATAATTAAATATATATAACTTGACATACTGTTAAAAGTTCAAACATGCCTGCCTAGAATTAAGTAGAAATGCTTTTCTTTCTTTGCCTAGATGCAATAATTTTGTTTTATGTAATAGGTAGCCTGGAATTACTCAGAATGAAAATATTTTTATGAATTTCATTAGAAAAAAAACAATTTTTAATTATCATGAAAAATTCAACAAAACGTCCCTCATTCTTAAATAATTTGAAGTTTTTATAACATAGCAAATATTTATATGCAAAGGTTAACACTTATCAAATCAGCTGTTGATGACTATGTCATTTAAATGTCATATGCAAGAGAAGAAAAATATATTTAAAATTAGCACTCAACGGAATGCAAATACCTACTTAAATGCATTAAAAAAAATATGTATATAATATTGCATAAAAAATCCTCTAATGTAAAATATTACAATATACAAAATCTTATCTGCAACTTTATTTTTAATTAGAACATTAATTGCTACAAACAATTTTTAGAACCTGCTGAAAGTTAATTTTGTTCTATAAGATATTAGTAATTTTGGTTAATGTGGAGTCTACGGTGCCCACCTACTTCGTTTCTCTTAGAATCGCCAACTCTTTGCTGCCAAGAACGGAGATGAGAGAACATTTGTTTTGGTTGCGCAATAATATTTTTAATGAGTGACATGCGCGGAAATTAATCTTTTCTTCGGTGTTTTGCACGTCATGCCATATTGCACCTCGTTTCGATTGGACTGTTTTGTTCATCTCTTCGATGTGATTGGTCAATTCATTCGAATTTGAATAAAACTTCATTTCACTTCAGTTTGAATATCGGTTTAGTACTGTGTATTTTATTCTGTGTTTTGTTTCTCAATGAACAAGCGAAGCTATGAGTATTCCGCTATGCTGAAGCGAAGCCGCTGATTTTTTTTTAAGTTAAAAAATTTGCCCAGTACACACTTGAAATGTCGCAGGCATTGCAAGCTCAATCTCTCATTTGTCAGGCGACGCATGCGCAAGAGAGCAATAAAAAGCGTACTGCACATCCACAACAGCATTTGGCAACGGGGAAATGAAATTCTGCCAAGAAAAATCGGCGAGAAGCAGTCCGGCACCGTAGACTCCAAGTTTACCAATATATCTATAATATTTTCAGTTAATAGGAATGGTAGCACTCAAGATAAAATAATTTTTTCTATACATGGGAACAGTTAATTAAAAACAATTAACTAATAAATAATTAATCATAGAACCTTCCTCATGCTTCATAGTGTTTGTGAGCAAAATCGAAGGAAATCTATGCAGCGATTTGGATTTCTTTAGCATACAAACTACTTCTGAATGCCACTTGTAATTACATAGATTATGCAGTACCAATGAAAACAAAAATTAATGTAATGAAATTTAGGACAGCAAAGTTTGTTTAATTTTGAATTGCAAAGTTACCAGTTTAAAAATAATTTAATTTTATAATTTGAAAGTTACTGTCTTAAGTAACAGTAACCAATCCAATGTGTATGTTACATTTTTGGTTCTTACCTAAACTAACCTTAGAAACAATGGTTATTTTGACAATGCTCTAACAAGTCTTTATTATTTAATTCTACTTCTGACAAATCAAATAAATAATAGTCTGTCCCTAAAACCAACCCAATTCAACTCGAGATATCTGATGAGCACACATTTCTGTAATATCCAATGATTCTTGAAATCGGAACTAGAAATTACAAGATGTAAAAAGTTTCAAAATACTTGAGCTTTTTTTTCTATATAAGTGCTCCAGTAGTGGGCCACTTGAATTTTTAAGTTGAAAAACAAGAAATTCTAACATTCCAATGAAATAAGAGATATGCCTCTGGTAGGCTGAAACCCTTATCAACTAAATACCAAAGGCACAGCTTTTATTTCCTGTTTCGTTAGGAGCTAGAAAGTTTGTTGCTGAAGTTGGTCTCTGAGAGAAGCATTTTTAGCTTATTCTTAGTGATTTCCTTAAGAGGTAACTCTTTATTCAACTATTTTTTAGCATACATTCTATTTATTTTTAAAATGAATTGTTATTGATATTATTTAATTATATAATGAATGTATTATAAACTATCTTTAAATTAAATAATATTGATAATTTATGGATAGTGAAGGGTGGCCCACTTTTGGATCAATGTTTTACTAAATGCTCCAGTAGTGGGCCTAGGAAGGCCAGTACTGGAGCACATGCTTTCTCTCAAAATAGACTGTTTTGTGATGTTTAATAAGAAGGTTATATCTTGTAAAGTCTTTTTATTTAATTAGATTTGCTTTATTTTTATCAGAACCAGTAATAGACCACATGGCCCACTTCTGATACACTAATGGCCCACTACTGGTACACTAATGGAACATTCTGACCAATTATTTAAATAATAAATGTTTTATAGTACTGGTGAGGAAAAGACAGATATTCAAGAATTAGTTGGGCTCTGTAACGAGGCTGACAATAATAACTATCGCATTGCTGGACCATCGAAAAATATTCCATCACCATTTAAAAGGGCTCTTTTCTGGCTGCAGAGGGAAGATGATAAAAGAAAAAAGATTTATTCAACATAAAATATCAAGATTTAATAACCATAATGCCCCAAACAGAACTTAAAATGAAAGATCGATAATTAGCATATACCTTTTAAAAAAAATTGGCTGTTAAGAGAAAAAATGTAAATCTCATGTGACTAGAATCTATAAATAAAAGATTTCACCTATATCAAGCCATTTTTATTGCATTTTTTGTACTGTATAATGTTAATGTATTGTTATTACTACTATATATAATGATTTTATTCTTTTTTCTTTGGCACAATTGACAAATCTGGGTGGCCCACTTTTGGTATGCCCACTACTGGTACATCAAAAGTTTGCTATGCCCACTTCTGGTGCATAGGAGTGATCTAAGTTTTTAAAAATTATATTACAATTATTTTGATATTTCAGGTGATTATTATTTTAGATAAAAGTTTGAACAACCATAAAAAAATACAGATTAGCAAAACTTCTCAAAAGTTTAGATGATAATTGAAGAAATACCCTTAAGTGGCCCACTACTGGAGCATTTACCTTATACAGAAATTCTATTTTTTTTTCCGCAGTTATTTAACCACAATAATTCTGTTCAAAAATGGGGGGGAAGGGTATTAATATGGAATTTTACTGATAATTTTTTGTTTTTCTGTTAATATGCTTATAAAATTTTGAATTTTCAGTTACGAGTCAATAGTAAAAAAGACTCAAAACAGTAACAGTTCAAACGAAAAAGTTTATTTTCAACAATAGGAATAAAATCTTTTGTTTCATAAAGCTTGCTCTGTCTAAATAGTTAATAAATTAATAATAGTAACATTAAGCATAAAAATATTTTTGTAATCAAAAAATAACTTTATGTATTTAAAATCCGTTTATTTAAAAATTATACAGAGTTTATAACAGACACAGCGGGGAGTATAGGGAACGTCTGGATGATCGCCAATGGTTATCGCCAAGTAGTAAACAAAGCGAGCGATAGCTCGCGGGAGTTGGATACTCTGTCGATTCTTCTCTTCGACTCTTATGTCTGTGGATCTCTTAGGTGTTAACCGGTTTTTTGCTTCCGCCTTAGCAAGTAGTTCTCAACTGTTATGCGGTTCTTTGCCTCCGCTGTAGTAAATAGTCCCAACAACTGTTATGTGGTTCTTTGCCTCCGCTGTAGTAAATAGTCCCAATTAATTAAGTAATTATTTAAAGTAATCTTCATAAATTTGAATAAAAACATTAAGAAATATTCATTTCTCTGAAAAACATTTACTTTTTAATTTAGTTTTTCGTGTATTTCGCAATTCTAAATAAATTAAATGTTAATTTTTAATTATATAATTAAAAATTGATATTTTTAACATAGTAATTTACTGCTAAAGAATTTTATTAAATAATATTTCTCTTATCAATTTTTAAAAGAAAAAGAAAACGTTACTTTTTAAATTTTGTATCTTATTTTTTTTCCCTGTATTGTTTACAAAAATATCTTATAGCAATTTTTTTTTTGTTTGTTTCTTTCTTTTCAACTTAGAAAGAAATTTCGATTGAAATATGACGTCACTGTATCCGAAGAATTTGAAAGTTTCAGAAATTATAATATGTACAAAATATTGCATAAAATGACACAAGAAATTTATTATTTAGAATTGGATCTTTTTTTTTCAGTTATGCCTATATTGATTTCAGATAACATTTTTTTTTTTTCGTCTCTCTTTTTAGAAGTTGGGGATAATAAAATGCTTGTAAAAAATTAGGGGGAAAATTAAACATTTGTTAATATTAGAAGAAACAGTCTTGCATTATTTTTCTATTCTGAAGATGCATTTTCATGAAAAATAGAAGGTCTATATATATAGCATTGTTACAGAATCGTCTACAAATAGCGATTTGACAGAATTTTTTTCGGCCCGGAATTGGGAGTCAACAACACACATGCATATTTTCTTTAAATCAATATATAATAAGTGACGTTATTTGTTATTGAAATTTAAAATAGGAAAAGTTTGTTAAGTGTTTCTCTAAGATATTATTCTTAACAAGCATAAGTTTCTTAAACAAAGAAATTGAACAAATTCCATTCCATGTTGGTGTGGTGTGAAAGTTCCAAAGCAAGACCAAAAATAAATCTTGGTTCTTGCTTTAAAAAATACGGATGTTTAATAGGTGTTTTTAAAAACTATCTTTACTGCTGCTTAATCAAAGGAGAGAAAATATTCTCCTAAAAAAAAATTCTAATGGAACAGTGCCGCTTCGATTCGGCGCAACCCGATTCAAAGTAATTCCTTATAAAGCTGACAATTAGACGTAAAAATACGGCATAAATAGACATAGATAATACATCTAAACAGAAACAAATTCATTTATTTTCAAGTTGAAATTAAGAAAACAAAACAAAAAAAATCGTCTTGTGAAATTAAAGGAACTTTTTTAGTTTCTTAATGCATCTGAAATGGACTTTCTGAAGGAGCCTTTTGCAATAAAAATTGAAAGTAACAAGCTAATGAACATTGATAAATTCTACTAAAATGTTCCAGAAAACTAATTAGTTAATAGTGAACTGGTGATTCCAAAATTCAACTGTCCAAGAATTCACAAGAAAGAAGGTCTTGAAAGTTTCTCCAATGATAGACAATGATTATGTATAACTAAATTTCCTAAAAATCTGGCACATGAGTAAAAAGCCTTCATGTTCAATACCTCATGGAATAAAAAATTTCTGTACCTAATTTTTGGTAATATATGGTCAACTTACAACAGAAAGCCATCTTAACTGAACTAATTTTGAAATTGAAGCTTAGTTTTAATCTTTAAAATTGAAAATCACGACTATCAAACTCTAAAGTACATTTATTTATTTTTTAAGTAGAGAAGAAAATGATTGAATTTCAGCTCAAAATATAGCAAGTTTTTGCATCGAATTATATCGTCAATGAATGACTTGATTTTACCTCATTCATTTTAAAATATGATAAATCGTTGAACATACGATATAAGGGTATGAAAGGTTAAGAGGTTAATCTGTGAACTCATTATATATACATGCTAATTTTTAAAAATTTTGTTTAGGAAATATATAATTAGTTCAATTTTTTATTGAAGCACTTTTTTTCCAAAACGGAATGTACTTGTTTTTCATAATAAAATTGCTCCTTATAACATCTAAATCTAATCGTAAAATCCGTTTACAAATTAAATTTTATTATGTAATTCGTAATATAGTATACTGTGCAGTGAAAAATTTATTTTCAATTATTAAATTAGAAAGATAAAAAAGTTTAGCAAACTCAATAATTTATTCCTACTTAAAATAATGTTGTACTTGTAGAGTTTAAAATAAAGCAGACAAAAGCCTCCCCCCCTTTTTTTTGAAAAAATCTTAATACCAAATAAAATTCATTGTGGGTATGTATGATCCACATTTCCTAAACCACTGGAAATGTTGGTGTGGTGTGGAAGTTCAGGGAATTTCCAAAAATAAACCTTGGGTACAGCTTTAAAAAATACGAATATTTTTTTGTGTTTTTTAAAACGATCTTTCCTGTTGCTTACTGAAAGGAGAGAAATATTCTACTATAAAATAAATTATTGGAACAGTGTCGCTTCTATTTGGCGGCTCACAGGCTTTCCTCTCCTGACAAAAGGAATCATAAAGAACACTACAATACTTTCGATAATTT
>BGPR01015206.1:0-10945 GCA_013235015.1 Araneus ventricosus
ATTGCAAAAAACAATTATTTTGCATCATCTTAAAAATAAAAAAAGTTAGCTTTTCAACGACACCGATCTTATTTCAATGCGACATTTTGTTCAATTTTACTCAATGCTTCAAGCATGTTTTAAACACGAATTTATCAATGATTTTATTGTTGTAAATAAAATTCAAAACCATCTCATTATTTCAGCAAATCTTTATTCATGCGGTTTGCAAAACACAAGATTGTGATAGTATAAATTGTTTTCTGGAAAAATTAATTCAAAGCAGAATTTTCTACTTTAGTATTCATTATACTGTTGATAATTATCGCATATGCTTCAAAGTAATATTTTTATAAAGCGTGGTACAGATTTTTTTGTTTGAGGTTTGTTTGTTTTTTATTGTGTGTGTGATTTAGATTAAAATAATTTTTATCCTTTCTTCAAGCATTTAATCTCATGCTTTCCTGCCATTTTAAATTTAAGGAGTGTGAAAACGTTTTCAAATTTTGTATATTGCATTAAAAAGTAATTTTAGGCACATCTTATAGGCAGTCTACCTATTCAATGGTTCTCGCGACACGATTTTCGGAAAATTTCTATAGATCTTCTACAGATCATGACCCCTAGAACCCAAAACCACACTTCGTTAAAAAAGTATATATATATTAATATCAATATTATATATATATATATATATATATATATAATAAATACATATATATATATATATATACACACACATATATATATATATATATATATATATATATACATATATATATATTATACATTAATATTACATATATATATATATATATATATTATACATACATTAAGGTTATATATATAGGTATGAATAGTTTTAAAATGAAACAAAATTATATAAAAAGTAGTTCCTTTTGTAGGATATTTTTTATTCGTGTTTATTATGTATCCGTGTATTTTAATCAAGCAGGTGCTTATACTTTGTTTTTTTCGTTATTTCTATAATGCTTTATTTTGACATCCAAAGATGTGGGTATGTGTAAATTTTTTAAACTCTTGTTTTTGTTCATGGTATTTTTAGTATTTTTCTTGTACCCTTTAAAATTTTATTTAAAATTTAATGTATTGGTCTTCAAACAATGACATTCTTTAGCATAGGATTTGATCTTTGATATGTTTTCTTTTACTTTATTTCTGTATGATTATATACAAATTATATTTGGATTTATATTATAGATATGTATATTTGTATTATTAAAGGTTGTTGAAGCACCTTAGTGCAAAAAAAATTATTCAAAAAAAGGATATGAGTATTACAATGATAAGTGAATATTTAAAAAAGAACAAATTTATAGATAAAAAAGTGGTTCCTTTAGAGATATTTTTTGTCTGTGTTTATTATGTATCTGTGTATTTTAATTCATAGGTAAGTATAATTTGTTATTCATGGTTTCATAATGTTTTATATTTTTAATTCAAAGTTGTGGGTGTTTTTTAAAATCTCTTAAACTTGATTTTTTGTCCATGGTATCTTTAGTATTTTCTAAAATTTTGGGGATTTTATTTGTACTGATGTATTGTTCAAATACTACTTTAGTATAGGATTTGATTTTCTTGATATTTTTGTTTACTTCATTTCTGTATGATTATATACAAGTTATATTTGTATTTATGGTTATACATATATATTTGCACTATTAAAAGGTTCCCAGCACCTTAAGTGCAAAAAATTATACAAAAAAGAAATGAGAATAATGATATGAATATTTTTAAAGTACTAAATTATTGATAAAAGTGGTCTATTTGTAGGATATTTTTGGCCCAGGCTTATTGGTATCTGTGTATTTTTAATTCATAGGTGTTGTTCTGTTTTTCATGGTTTCTATAATGCTTTATTTTTGACCAAAGATGTGTTTTGTGTAACTTCTTAAGGTATGGATTACCTCACCTCGTTTTACAGAAAAATTTTCGAATTTGTTTTTATTTGTTTATTTGTAGTCCATATATTTAGGTATATCTAAAAATGCTTTATTTGTTTCTGCTATAATTACAAATAAAGTTATATGACAAATAATAACCGGAAGTGACAATTTGATCGGAAGCGGCAAATTAGTGAGCCTTTAAAAAAAATACAAACAATTAGTTTGAAATTAACTATATTTTAAATTCTCACAAATATATTGTCTAAAAACATAGACTTAAGTCTACTTATTTTATTGTTTCATTGGTTTTATGACGCTTTTTTTAAAAAAAATACAACACAACAGTAAGTAATGCCACATAAATAATAAAATTACTTTTTTGATTTCCGCCCAAATTGTTGTTTTATAATTCATTCCATTTATTTGAACTGTTACCTGTTCTCATGTGTTTTGAAATAAATTTATCCATAGATGCTTAAAATTACATGAAAATTGACAAAAGCTAATTCAGATATCGAGACGCTGTACTAACTATTTACTTTATACAAAAATTATCCAGAAAAATCGGAAAGCTGAAAGAATACAAAAAGTCGTTTAAAATCAAGTAAAAGAGGGTTTGACTTGTAAATATGGCGAGTTTTAAGATCGCAGATGTGTACAAATTTTTTGTACCTAAGAAAATTCCAAAAGGTTTTCTGAGAAATTGAATTTTCTGATATTTTTTTCTACGCGGCAAAATATAATTTTGGAAAATGTTTTTAAGATATTAAATGAAATTTGGCCAAATGTTTTATTTGTTTCTAGCTATAAACTAGAATCCAAGCTCTCAAGTTTATATTTATTTATTTTATTGACTTTTTAGCGTGAGAAAAAATCCTGATTGATTTTTTTAAAATTGAGTTTGTTCGTAAAGTTTGGAATATCTCCAACACTTTCGAGGTATTAAAAATATCCTAGTTCATAACACAGATGGGCAAGCGTTAGCTATATACTGTGCAAATATTGATGAAATATATTCAATACAACTTCTTATAGGAGGTTTGGTGGGTGTACCCCTTTCACTAAATCCTTTGCTAAAAATTGCCTATAATTTGAAAGTGAATGAAATTTCCAAATGAAATTCAGTGTTGAATTCAGTTTTATAACTCATTTTAATTAAAAACATGAATGCTCCATTAAAAAAATTTAAATTTGAAAAAAAAGTGTCTAGAAGTAGTCATTACCTTAAACTTGAGTTTTTATTCATGGTATTTTTAGTATTTTCAAAATTTTAAAATTTTATTTAAATTGATGCATTGTTCAAATAATGACATTTTAGTATGTGATTTGATTCTTTTGATATGTTTTCTTTTACTTTATTTCTGTAATATATACAAATTATATTTGATTTTATATTATATATATATTTGGCACTATTGCATTGTTTAGCACCTTAGTGCAAAAAATTATTCAAAAAAAAATGATATGAGCATAATGATATGAATATTTAAAAGAACAAATTATAGATAAAAGCAGTTCCTTGTAGGGATATTTTTTTTTTGTCTAAAGTTTATTATGTATCTGGTGTAGCTTTAACTACAGGTGTTATAATTTGTTATTCATGGTTTCTTATAATGCTTTATTTTATCTCAAAAGTTGTAGTGTTTTTTTGCGTAACTCTTAAACTTGATTTTGTCCATGTATGTCTTTAGTATTTTTTTCAAAATTTTAGATTTTATTTAAAATCTCGATGTATTGTCTAAATAATTTGATTCTTGGTATAGGATTTGATTCCTTGATATGTCTTGTTTACTTTTCTGAATCATTATATAGTTATATATATATATATATACATATGTGTGTGTGTGTGTGTGTGTAACGTTTTTTAGCATGTTATCTTGTGAACACGATAACTGGAGCAATTTTGATTTTAAAATGTAGCCAGCGTGGAATATGTTGTATGATAGTGGAAATCTCGGTCGAGTTCGTAGATGGGCTTAACTAGCTGAAAGGGGTGGAAATCATTTTCCCATACCCTTTTACAAAATGAAAATATAAAGAAAATTTCCTGAATTAGGTGGAATTATCATCTTATCATAATGAACAATTTTTTGAATTTGCTTTTTCTGATAGTAAATAATTGTTTGTGGATTTATGAGCTGAAAATGATTTCCTCCCACTCTTCCCTCCTCACCCCCAACTTAAAATAATAGTTTTAACTTGGCGTATGTTACTCCCCTTTGTTAACATCTCTTGTCATTTGGCAGTTTTCCTTCATTCATGCCATTCTTGCAGCTCTAATCCTTATGAGAATTTAGAGGCGAAATGTTCTTTGCATTATTATTATAGTGAGAGGTATATATATATAACGCTTGCCCATATTATTTTCTCTGAACATTGCTAATTAGAATAATTTGAGTAGGATTTTTAACCATGAGGAATATGTCTTAAGGTCGGTGAAAAGACGGCCGAGTTTCTAGATGGACTAACTAGCTGAAAGGGTGGTGGAAAATGGTGGGGTGACTAAAATTCTCATTTTCACACCCTTTATTACTGAAGATAGAATGAAAACGTAAAATAGGCGAATTATTACTTTATCGCAACAACAACTTTTGTATTGAAACTTTTTGATAGCTACAATTTTTTAGAAGTTATGAGCTAAAAACGCCATTTTTTAATCGCCTCTCCCATTTTATCATTTCCCTATTCTGTTACGACTAAAGATAGAAAATAATTCAATTAGGCGAATCATCTGCCTTATCATAATGAACAAATTTTACACTAAAATTTTTACTACAGAATTGCTTATGTTATGAGCTGGTGCTATATTCAATAACCCCCCCCCCTTCTAATTACCATTTCATATTCCGTTAAGATTGAAGGCAGGAAAAAATTCAATTTGGGGAATTGTTACTCTTTAACATAACAAACTACTTTATATTTGGAAAGTTTTTTTGACAGCAAGAATTACTAAAGGTCATGAACTTCCTTCCTTGCCGCATACAATTTCCAATTTTTTTATACGGGTCAACAAGTTGATATATACCTGGCTTTGTCTGATTAAAATGTTTTCATGTTTAATATTTTTTTTAATGTAAAAGTACTATTGTGTGTAAATATTATGATACACAAATTCTTTTCTGATCTTGAAAATGTTTTTAATTTTAAATGAGAATATCAATTGAACCAAAAGATTTTTAAAAAACAGCTTCGTTTTCTCCATACACCAATATTTACTATATAGGTCCTTTCCAACTTTTTTTAACAATTACTAAAGTAAAAAAAAGCCAATGAATATTTTGAAACAATTAAATTAACTGTTTAATTATTCATTAATTTGGGGAAGAATGAAAAATAAATCAATCATTTTAGTTGGTCCTGTTATAAATTGTTAATCGCCTACTTTTAAAATTTTCTTTAGCTTTATTCCAGAATTTTATGAATGCATTTTTAAGCAACTATATATTCGTGTTTTTGTTTTTCACAACAATAAAGAATATTGTTACGAATTCTGTATAAAATTAATTTTGAAAAAATATTAAAATGATTTTGAAAACAAATCAGGGGAAATGAAATTTTATTACTTGAAAGGCTAATTTTAAAATTAAATATGGTGTAAAAAAATAGTTTCGTGAGACAATATTTTCCAAAGACATCATGAAAACGACTTATTTAATTTTTAATTAACTGAAATTTTAAGTATTTTTTTGGGGTTTTGAAAAGTTGAAGATGAACTTTTTCTTGTCTTAAATAAAAAGTTTGTGCCCATAAAGAAATCAGTCTGGTGATTTAAGAGGGAGACGTGTATATACGTACATAGAATAAATTTCTTTTATTTAAATTATGTAATATTATATAACTACAAGATTAAGATTGCTGGTATATACTATGAGTCATAAAAAAGTTTTTAGTGAAGATATCGTCGCCACTAATTAACATTTAATTTATTTAAGTAAATAGTTAATTTTAATAAATCAAACAGTTAATTTTAATAGTTACTGACAGATTACTTTAATTTGATATTGAACTAAATATGGCTGCACTGAGATTTGTTTAATAAATTTAATATAAAATAACCAAAAAAAGATAGATATATAAGAGTTCCTTTTATCCTTTTTTTTATATTGAAAATATATCTCATTAATTTTAAAACATGTTTTGGGAGGTTTCTGCCTGAGTATTTGCTTAACTGTCGATGGAGATTTAAATTTTACTGTTCAAAATGTCTGCATTGATATCTCATGCTTTAAACAAGCGTATTAAATTTGCAACTCACAATGTTTAATAATTTCTATTCTCTTTGTGTGTTACAATTTTGGTGATCATTATCTGTAACTAAGGATTTCTCTAAATGAGCCCATTCTAATAATGTTTAAACGGTCTGTGTCGTGTGATTTTTGCATATGACGAAGTAATGTTCTCAATAATTATATATGGTAACCTAGATTAAATAAACTAATTTTAAATCTAGGAGTCGTTCTCTTTATTCGTGTATATTTCTTGGCTACTGTTTCCAGATGGGCTGGCTGCATCGTTATCTTAGAGATGGAACTGGCTGGGATATTTATTCTATGACTCCTACCCATTGAAGGAATATGTGTTGATATAAAAAAATGTGACCAATGTACTGAACTGATAACTAGCATAACCTTTGCAGAGTATAATGATAAAAAACCTTTTGATATAGTAAGAAATTAAATGTCATGAGAACAGAATCACAGCAAAATATTACAATGTGTGGAAACAACAAAGTCAATACAGGTCTGTATTGATCAATATGCAATATTTTATTACTTTGTACATTAGCGTAAAGGAATCTACCTTTGCTTCGTTTATGAAAAGGATTTTTTTACTAAAATTTTGTTAGGCTTGCCAACAACTTTGAATTTCCTAAAGGATAACTCATCAAATTTGTACATTAGAAACTAGAAATTACAGCCCTGAAACTAGAATTACAAAAAAGGCAATAATGTTCAGAAAAAACTAACTAATTTTAAATTTATTGTCTACCCTATACTCCCCGGGTCTTTTGGGGTAAAAGTTCATGAATTTTTTGCCTCCTCACTCTTTTAAAATTCATCTGGTTCATTAATTGAATGCCAGTATTGTTCATTCGCGACCATATTCAGCGTTCATCATCTCTACCGATGAGTGATAGATGAATTGAGTGAAAGTTATTTGGAAACTCAGTTTGTAAGTTGCTGCGATTCAACATACAATTGTATCGCTGGCATTTTAAAATTCTGATGTCTTTAAATATTTTACTATTCATAACATAATAAAATATTCAGTTTCTTTTCTTCATCCTAACCTAGTTATCGCTGCTGAAACTGAGACGGGTGATGCTATAATTAATATAAAATACAAAAATAAAATCCATTCTTAAAGCGGCGGAACTGAAGCACGCGAACGCGGCTAGTTCACAACATATTTTGAAAATTATTAATAGTAGAATCTATACAACTCGCATTTGTTGAGTAAATTGTGCTTATGTTTTGGAATATAAATTAATTGTTTAATACCGTGATAAATGGCATTTTCATTCCCATAAACTGAAATTTCAAGTTCATTCTAAATATTCACCGCTTTAAATATGTTACGACGCTCACTTAAAGAATAATCATATTTAATCTGGGTAAGAATAACGAGCACCTTTGACAAAAGTCCTAAAACACTCTGGTAAAATATGTAAGCGAGAAAGAATTCTTACATACGGAATAAAAAAAGTACCAGCTACTACAAGGGATTAAAGAGAATTTCCACAAATTTTAATTCCAATTCTTGAAAACGCAAATGCATTTAACATATTTTAAGATAACGTTGTTTCAAAACCACTTGAATAAATATTCCTTTTAAAGTTAATTACTTTAGTCTACTCAAAATGCAATTTCAGAAGAGTTTGAAGAAAGAAAAGGTATATAAAAATAGAAACATATACCCATTTTATTGAAAAGAGTCTTCATGTATAGAAAAGAAGCAAATAAATAGTATATCCAAAAATTATGCTCATTTTCATTAAACTACAAATAAACAAAAAATTACTAAAATGGAAAAGGACATAAATTAGAAGGTTATAAATGAAATTTTGTCAACATGAAAACGAAAGAAAACTTTTCTCTCCCTTGCGTACTGTTATTTTGGTATATTCAATGCACGCGCAGAAATAATTTTCCCCAGTAAATTGCAGTAAAAATTTGTTTGTCTTACGCATCTGATATTCAATTGTTTTCCAATAAAATAGCAAAATAAAATAATAAAGTTATTTTGAAGAAGGAAAACACCGCTGATATAATCAGAAATGACGCAGCATCAAGAAAAAATGACTGCCTGCATCCCTCAGGGTTGCCAGATCAAATAGCAAAAATAAGGCTAAACCTTTCTAAAACTAAGCGCCAAAAAAAAGGCCAAATTTGACAAACTGATTGTAGACGTCATTTGCTATCAGAAAACAGTTATCCTTATGAAAAAACGAATCTTAATTTGATAGGCATATGTTCATTGTTCATTATTAATCTAAAATTTAAGTGAAAGACCAGAAAACATCCATGTTCTATTCAGGACCTATTTCTGCTTACAGCTCATTATATATCATCTGAAATGTGTAATATCGTACTATTAGTAAAAACAATAGAATAACTAATTAAAATTGTTCTTAAAAGTCATTAACGAAAATAAAGCCAAAATGAACTTAAGGCCAAATGAAAATTCCTAAGGCTAAGGGCTTTGAAATAAGGCCAAATTTCTCCATAATTTGGCCTTAAAAAAGGCTAATATGGCACCCATACAAACGATTCAAGGACGCAATAACGAATGACGCTACTAGGAAATAGTTACACATCATGCCTGCAGATAGTTGCTGGATTACTGGAGAGATTTATGATGTTATGTCTACTAATCGAAAGTAAAGATAGATGCAATCCGCCAAAATCTCTGCTTTACAGAATGGATATGTTTCGCCATTAAGACAATACAGACCTAAAGCAAACATTTCCAGAATTAACTGTAGACAACGCCTTTCATTTGGAATCAAAGAGGACTCATATTAACTTTTCCAGAGCGAATAACATGAATTAACAATACAAGCATTTTGTCGGATATGGCTCATATTTACATATCACAAGAAACTAACCAAACAGAGTATCACGGAAATGGATGAGAGAATTTCATTATATGTAATCAGTTGTTTATGATAATTACTTCCTTATAATTATCTACTATTACACGTTTAGAGTCATGAAATATATGAATCATTCCATAATACAAATCTCTAGTCAATTTAATTTTATAATTTTCGTGTAGTTCATAATTTTGAAAACTGAGATTATGAACGAATTGACCAGCTGCCTCCAAAAGTAATTATATAATCTTAACTATGACGAACTTACGGCTTATTAAATCATAATATGAATGGTGTACGAATTACAATTATATGCCACCTGCAAGTGTTGGTATTGCCGACACTGAACATTTACATATTTCTATAGTCTGGCTTCTACACTCTAGCACATTTTGGTGCAGAATTTTTTTTTATAACTATGCATTTATTAACATCTTCTCTCATAAATTGGATTGCCTCGTTGGCCTTATAGCAAAGATTGGTTTCGTGATTTGAATGTTATAGGCTCGAGACTCGATTCAGCATAAAATCCTCATATGCGTTAGATCTATAATGAGTCAAACGTCCTCTCGATGGCGTGGAGTGAAAATTTGTAGAGAGGGAGCCGAATCAAAAATGAACTCGGCGTCTGACCACAATACAAATTTTTGAGATTTGTCCAAAAAAGACCCTATCGCCAAGCTTGAAGGCTAAAGTAGATTCCTTTTATCCGGAGATATAAAGAAAAGAAAATTTTAACTCTCCATCTTCCAAACTCTAATTTCCTAAAGGTTCGACCTATAAGGATGAAAGAAGGTTAAAAGAAGGCAATCGATAATAGCTTTTCAACAAGATGGAGAAAAATACAACCGATGATAGCTTTTCAACAAGATGGAGAAGAATGCAACCGATAATAGCTTTTGAACAAGGTGGAGAAGAATACAACCGATGATAACTTTTCAACAAGGTGGAGAAGAATGCAACCGATAATAGCTTTTCAGAAAGATGGAGAAGAATACAACCGATGATAGCTTTTCAACAAGGTGGAGAAGAATACAACCGATGATAGCTGTTCAACATGGTGTCATTTCATAGGTCAAAATGCAGTCGAAATTAAGGGTTAAAAACACTTCACTTAACTTCTACGCCATTGCAGTAATCAAAATACTTTCTATACCAAATTTGTTCGTTATGATGAATCATTAATTCAAATACTTTCAATCATCGTTGTATCTGCAATCCTAAGGGTGTTAAAAAAAAATCGAAAATTTCACCACTCACCCCTTTCCACTCATTCTGAGCTCGATGTCCTATCCTCGAACCATATCTCTGACCACAGTTCAAATTTACGAGATTTGTCCCAAAAGCATCTCTCGTGTGGTTTCAAAACAGTGGAGAATTAATCTTTACAGGACTCTTAATTGTTAATTAACTCAATTAAACTCATGATCTGGCTAATTCTAACGACGTTGAAAAGTTTTCTTATATATACTATTCATTTGGAACTAATCTAAAAGTTCTCGGAAGTAAGGTTTGGTGATAGTAAAATATATAGTAGATAATTTTTTATAACCCTCATAAATGAACGCTTACTTTTAGTCTCTTATTTTATTGCATTTAATTTCAGTCATACAACAAAATACAAAAAATAGAGAGTTGAATAGTAGACAAAGAATTTGGATCCTTCGAATACATGAACGTTAAAATCTTTCCACCTCAAAGTAATAATGTGGTGGTGCATTTTACTTACCCCAAAAAGTTTTTTATCCACTCAAATCCATTATCTTATTCTTGAACAAATGTAATGTATTCAAAAGCACTTTTCGTCTAAGTTCGAAATAACAAGCAGTTAATAATTCGCAAGCCTTTCTATTTTGCTCAAAAGCCCCTTTTGTTGGTACTCAATCTCTAAGTTTTTTTTTCTAGTTTGAACTTTCTCCACTTACATACGATGATTGATGGCAGTGGTTTCTGCCTTTGAAAG